>JAGKTI010007902.1:11365-35304 GCA_018397915.1 Birgus latro | reverse complement strand
TGTGTTTAGGTTGATTTATAAACTATTTTTAGACTTAGATTAATGTGTTTTAGTCATAGGTGGGGTGAACATTGTTATTTTGGGGTACAGTTTACTAAGTGATTTTTCCAGACTTATTTTTGATGATTCTCAGATGTTATTTTGGGGTTTAGGTGAGATATAGACTGCTTTTAGGCTTAGTTTTGCTTGTTTTAAAGCTATTGGAGGTTTAGGTTAGCTAGAAACTTGTTTTGGGACTCTTTGGGTGGGTTTAGGACTTGGTTGGGGGGAAACCCAAGGCTCAGAAACACATCCTTATACTGTACTTTACATGATAAATCTACTCCAAGATAAGATACTCTGCCTAGCGATGGGTTTTTACTTAACCAATTACATCATTAAACGTGGGTATGCCTGTATATATCATTTTCGTTTTCATTTTTGGAAGCTCCAACATGCTTGCATGCATTAGCCTTGGTCACCTAATGGCAGCTCTCTATGCAGCTCAGTCTCTGGCAGCTTCCCTATTTAGTCCCTTAACCTTGAGGTTGCACTCAGTGACCTTGCTCCAGGTCTTTTTTGGTCTTCCACTCACTGCCCTACCCCTGACATTAACACTTCTCACTTTCTTCTCCCAGTTATCATCCCTCATCCTCTCCACATGCCCAACCATCTCAATCTACCTCTCCTCATCACAACACCAGTACACTCCAGTCCCATCCTACCTCTCAACTCTTCCATTGTAAACTTAGCACCCACAGGCCTTGCTCTCAAGGGTGCACTGCACGTCCACCTAATCATTTCCATTTCTGTTCCTTTTGAGCCTGCGAATATCCTCTTCCTCGTACTGCCCAGGTCTCAACCATACAGCATTACACTCCTAACACATCCCGCATACAAAGATCCCATAGCAAGGAATGAGACCCCTCTCAATGTCAGGAGAGGCAACAGCTCCCTGAACTTCTTCCAACCACTCCTCACTCTAGCCACAGAGCTAGCTAGCTCCAGCCCCACCTCCAGCACTTAACATGTCTCCTAAATAACAAAACTCTTCCACACACTCAAGCACCAGCAAGTTCAGTCCTTTCCCGCCTGTTAATATCCACATGCTCTCCCCGACACACCGCACACATGAAATCAGCATTATCTCGTAGTGTACCTCTAATACCACTACATCTCTTATGGACCCACTTATCACAAACACTGCACAAGAAGGAATTATGTGTATATATATATGTGTGTGTGTGTGTGTGTGTGTGTGTGTTTGGTTAGCCTTGTTTTGGCCCCAGCCTCAAATTATTTTGAATGAGATAATGATGATGGTGATAAGTATGATCATGACCATGTAGCTGTACACTCCTTCTTGAGGGGCCATAGCATTGCACTTACAGTATTTAGAGAATTGTCTTGGAATGTGTAGCACTTTTTGACTGGTTACTCCTGCAGGTGTCTTCCAGTGGCCCGTGGTTTGAATGGAACACTTTCTCTCTTGGTTGTTTACTTATATTTTAACCAGCAGTGGCCACTTCAGCCATAAGCCTATGGAGATCTATTGTGGAGGTTTTGTTGATAATTGATGTAAGTTTTAGGAATGAGGTGCATGAGGTAACTAAGTGTGTTGTGGTGCAAGGGTTGGCATGACAATGAGTGCATAATGATGTATTGGTGTTGCCACTAGAATATGGGTTTACAAGGGCAGTGGCCACATCATGACATGGCTAGGTGAACTTGAGTCTCTCTGGGGTGAACAGTTTGTGTAGGATCAATGTCTGATATGGTTTCAAGGAGGGTACTGTTTAGCTGAAGATTTTGAATGTCTGTGATTATGTGATTCTGATTATGTTTGTATAACATTGTGTTGGGTGGTTGTGGACTCAGGTTCAAGGCATTTTGTGCAGTGCATTTTGTGTGTGTGTGTGTCTGAATGTGTGTGCGTGTGCAGGAGGTGGTGTAGAATATATGTCCAAGAATGGTATGGATCATGTGCAGAAGTGTTGGTCTGTACCTCTCATGGGCATGTGATCCTTGGTTTTTCTTTATGTTTCTTTGTGAATCTGATGTGCTTCTGTTTTCTGCATTCTGTTGTTATTCTTCAGGGATTATTTTCTGTGACGTAATCAGCTGGTCTTGGCATGTGGTTTTGCTTCCAGTCCATAGAAGCTATCGGTTATTCAGTGGCCAACCCTTTAAGAGGAAGCATGGTGTCATTGTGGATGTGTGTGTGTGTGTGTTGTTTATGACATAATTGTCCATTGTATCTGCCTTGTGGTGGGACCATGGCTTGAGCTAGTCTAATTTTTTTTTTCTTTTTGTTGTCCTAAGGAGCAGCTTGTGATTTTAGCATATACTGTAGTTACATAGATAGAATAGATGTTGTGCTGAAGTAATGAACTGCATGGCTCTTATGTTCATGTGGTCATTAATTGTTGTTGTGTGGCTGCCTGGCTTCTCTGAATGTAAACCCATTGATTCACCTGTGTTCTTCCAGAGATCTTTTGTCAAGATTGTGTGATCATTTTGAAAATTTCTCTATTTTTTGAGATGGAAAAAGTAAGCTTGCCACTGTATGGTTGCATTCATATTATTGGAAATTAGATTTAAAAAAATGATAATTTATGTAATTGGGGAGTTTTCATGAAGACATTACAAATGTTTGTTTGTATGTTTGTGCTTGCTGGTATGTTATGTGGTGTGTATGTATTGCAACACCTAGATTGTATATGTCTGACGTTGGTGGGTAGGTATGCCATATATGTTCAAGCTTTTTTTAAGAGGAACTTATTAATAGGGCTGATGATCACTTTCTGCCACTGGAGAAGTGACCTGCCCCAGTCCAGTGCTTCAGACCTGAATATAGGTCTGTGATGAAGGTTTGTAGAGTATAGGGAGCATAGGGTTGTTGTTGCTTCACCTAGTCTGTTTGACCAAGAAGACCTGTCAGCCACTGGCAAGTAACTGCTTTGTGGGTCTCTCCTACTGGCACAGTACAGTACATACACCATGTAAGGATTTGGTGCCTGCATGTGGTAGGCTATGCCTCACCAGTGCTGATCCAGGGATTTTCCCACAGTGAGGTGCAGGGAAATATGGGGAGGTTTGGCCACAGCTGCTTCACCCAGGGTGCACAGTGCCACTGCTTGTAGGCTTCCCCATTAGTGCCTGGAATTTAGGGTGAGGAGTGCTGGTGAAATTGGTGTAGGAGTGGGTGTGTAGTGTGGTATGAAGGACAGTAATGTACTGTATTTACATCTACAGGTGCTGGCAAGTCAACACTGATGAAGAAATTGACAGAGGAGTTTAGTGACAGCTTTGGGTTCTCTGTGTCACACACCACCCGGAAGCCCAGGCCAGGGGAGAAGCATGGTGTACACTACTACTTTGTTACCAGAGAGGAAATGCAAGATGCCATCACTAATGGCGAGTTTATTGAAAATGCAGAATATTCAGGTAGGTTGTCAACAGGGTCCACCAGGGCAGGCTGAGATGTGGGCATCATCCAGCCCTCTTGAGTTATCAGAAGCGGCTGGATGACTCTGTCGCTGACGCCTGTCCTGGATGTAACACAGCATCCCATACTATTAAGCACATCATGGAAGACTACATTGCACACATTCACCTATGCCAACAACACAACATACACTCCTTGAGAGCTCTGTGGGAAAGGGCAGGGCGGTCTCTGCCATGGCTTTCCTTAGGGACTCGGGGCTGTTCAGCCAGACTGCCTAGGGAACAACTACTACTGCAACTACAGCTGAAGTTTGATACAGTTGGTAATGAGCAGGGAGACAGTTCTCCATCTCACTGAAACAGTACATTAGTGTACAAAAGTAAATTTCCATGTCTTAACTTGTTTAAGAGTATACATTTGAATATTTGTACATATAGAAATGTAGGAGCAGTAAGCACATTGCCACACAAATAATGTGGAGAAAATTCATGTAAAGCTTTGAAAAATGGAAATAACCATGGCTTGGGAACTAGCATTCTCATTTTCAGTGTTTGAGGTGGCATATGAAAGCTCTGATATTGTACGTTGAAGATTTTGAAAAATCCTACTGTTTTCTAAGAGTAAATATTTGTTTTGTTTGTTTACTTACAATAATAGTCTTGTTTCTAAAAGACAATATTATTTGCATCAGGTAGATGATATTATGCATGAAAGCACTTGAACAAGCTCTGGTAAAAATATAGTAATAAAAAAAATATACAGTATCTACTGTATATTACACCAGCAAACAGTTCTGTGTAAATGGCTTTTGTTGACAATAGAAGACGGACATTTATTTGCACACAGCCACAATCATGAAAGCCACAATGTATGGGTTAATTTGTTTCTAGCAGTCCATGGTGCTTTAGGGACACAGGAAGTGTATAATTTGTGTAATTTGTGAGTGGATTGTATTATTATTACATGACCTGGCAAAGCAGATAATCCAGCAATGCTGTGGAATGAAGGATGATGCAGAATTCTTGGTGTACCTATACTATGATACTATACAGTAGTTTGTCCACCGTAACTGGACATTGCTACTCCTCACCCTGTCCTAGGGTGGAAAGGGAGGCCCGGATGATGATGTTGAACATAGTGGAGATTTTTATCCATGTGCAGCCTATTTCCCATAGCTCAGTGGCAGAACAGGACATTATTTTGGTTCTATATCCTCCCCTCTTCGTGATTATTACTGTATACTGTGCCACAATACAGGTATTCTTAACCTCTTGCTACAGTTCATCATTCCAGATGGAGAACTGAAAATTTTAGGCATAATTAAAGGATGGGTATGAAATTTTACTGTATTGGCACTCAGTTACTAAACATCATAGTCTGTCCCAGAATACAGAGAAGCTTTTCCTACCTCTATGCCATAGGGCCCCCCTCCCTCTCCCCCTCCCCCCCATTTTTTTTTTTTTAACCAAACTGTATTTGCACTGTGCTACTCTGATAAAATGTGGTGAGTTCTCATTATACGTTGCCTTTGATTAAATTACAAAAAGATTGCCAGTTTAGGTTCCATTGCTGTCTTTTAAGCTGATGTACCTAACTTCCCCCAGTGTACAGTACTGGTTGTATGAAAAAGTAGTGATACTGTATTCTGTAACACTTTCCCGATAAAAAAAGGACTTACTGTATTTGGCTCAGAGCACTGGCTTTATATGTTGTAAATCAGTTTCCTTCCTTTTTTGTTTATTTCTTACTAAACCCAGGTGATTTTATTCAACTTCAGAGAAACTTCCCAAATTGGAAAAGCTAGATATAGCACTCATTAACCTCTGTACCATTAGAAGTGCTGCTTGAGTTGGGTACAGTTGACTAATGGTATCAAGAAAAAACTGAAAGAGGCCACCAGATTCAAGGGTTTAATCAGTCAACCAGTCCATTGATGTCATGGTTTCTCGTAAAGGTCCTATATAGAGGTTGACCATGGTGTAGCTGATGTTTTTTACTGGCTAGAAACCAGACCACCTAGTTCCTTACTAATAGTTGTTGGAAACTGTTGGGAAAAAATAAATCAGAGTTGTGAAATAAGATTTGCAACAGTGTTCTAGGAATCTCCATTTAGAGATTGACCATAGTGTAGCTGATGTTTTTTACCATGGATTGGAAACCACACCAGCTAGTTATTTACTAATAGGTGTTGGAAACTGTTGGGAAAAAAATAAGTCAGAGATGTCAAATAAAATTTTAACAATGTTGTCACAGATTGAAATTTATGTACTTGTGGCTGAATGTTTCTTGCCTGAGAGTGATAATTGTGTGGCCAGTTCCCGAGCTTGTAGTCATATTTCACTCATTGTAGTACCTCCCAGGGTTGGTGGTGTCTACTCATCTACTTCTTAATATAAAGGAATTAAAGATTGCACAGTGGTCAGTGAGAGCTTGGTTGTTGTGTTGTTACTTGGTTGTGTCACTGTTCTTGCACTTATGAATTAGCTGTCATGTTGTTATTCTGAGGTTTTGAGCACTAGTGAAGTCGTGTGAAGGACTGGCCCATTTGAGAAGCAAAGATTAACCATTATTATTATTATTACTATTATTATTATTATTACTATTATTATTATTATTAATGTTGTTGTTGTTGTTCAGCTAACTTGTATGGGACCAGCAAGAAGGCAGTAAAGGATGTGCTAAGCCAAGGAAAGATCTGCATTCTAGACATCGACATGCAGGGGGTCATACAAGTGAAGAACACTGACCTAAAGGCCCAGTGTGTTTTCATCAGGCCACCCTCTATGGAGGTCAGAATGATTTTTAGTTTAGTTCAGTAACTTAACACATTATGTACTTTTTTTAAAACTCGGATAATTACAGCACACGATATATTCAGTTGAGGAATGAGATCTCTTTGTTATATTGTTACCCTCTCTAGGCAGTATTATTCAACGAAGATACATCTACTTCTGAAGGGAATTTATTCGATTGGTTATCAGGTGAAGTATAGTACTGTATCAGACTAGTTGGAAGAAGTCTCAATCAGATAAAAACAGTCTGATGCTGTATAAGTAAGCTTTCGTACTATCAGAGCTTTTTTGGATATACGCTACTGAACTGATTTTTTGCAACAGTCCAGTACACCTGAGGAAAATTGCTGCTATAAAGTACATTGTGTGTGTTCAGTAATAATGCTGGACATAATGCTGTAGTAGAGTCAAAGATGCATTGAGAAATGTGTTTACCTATAAATGAAGCTAGATATTCTTATAAAACCCACTTAAATCTAAAGGTAAGCAGAGTCAAAGATGCATTGAGAAATGTGTTTACCTATAAATGAAGCTAGATATTCTTATAAAACCCACTTAAATCTAAAGGTAAGCATTGATAATGGTTATTTCTGATGGCATTCTTCACTTATATCAGGCTGAGTCTGATGTACCATAGGAGTATTTTTAATGACTGTTCTGTACAATACTGTGTATTGTATAAGTGGCTGGGGAATGGCTGGAAGAAGAGAAATGAGAGAGGAAGGAGACATGAGGATGGAAGTGGGAAGACACTGGTGAAGTCAAAATGGGGAAAGCGCCAGAAATTGGAGTGTGTGGTGAAATGTTGAAATATGGGGTGGAGATAGTGACTGACTGGCTGTGGAAGATGTACAGATTGACTTGTTAGGAGGGTAAGGTTTCAGAGGACTGGAAGTTAGGTATGTATGCTGACCTTTTCAGTGTGACAGTAACATGGAGAGTAGACCAGCATACTCTCCCAAACATTTCCTCTAACTGTCTTATGCACTACATCACATGCGCTTTACATATCACACAACGTATCCCACTACGTTACAGGGGTTGACGCCAGCAAGGGCATGCAGCCAGAAAACTTTGCCCCGCTACCTAGTGGCAGACTTTGAGGGGGAGGCGTGACAGGGGTTCCGCCTGCATAGATCATGGGTCCGGGGCGAGATGGGGCTCGAACCTGTGCTAGAGGGTACAGGGCATTGTGGTTCTCAGGCTGCCGCTTCCGCTCAATAGAGAGGGGCCCGAACCTGGGAGGAGCGCCCCAGGAGGCTGCCCTATCAGTGGGTGTATAATGGTGGGGCAGTTGCAGTGCCAAGGTGCGCTTGGAGGGTGTCCCTGCAGCTGTCCTGGCAGGGTGCCCCAAGGCCACTACCACAGCCGCTGGTAAGCTGGTGGGCTAGGGGTCCCAGATCCATTGCCTGGACCTAGGACTGTGCAATGGGAGGGGCCTGTGGAATGTTTACCCCCCTTTATTTTACCGACTATGACTTGTAAGTATGAGCATCAAAACAAGCCTGAGGACAGCAAATCACCCAGGGGGTTTAGGGTGGGTTCGTGGAATGTGGGAAGTTTGAGGGGAAGAGCGGGGGAAGTCGTTGAGGCATTCAGTAGGAGGTGAGTGGATGTGGCATGTTTGCAGGAAGTCCAGTACAGGGGTGGATCAGCCAGAAAGATTGTTGGGAAGGATTGCTACTATAAATTGTTTTGGCAGGGGGGAACTGACGGATATGGGGGTGTGGGTGTGCTGGTTGCGGAGAAATGGGTGGAACGTGTTATGAATGATATGAGAGTAAGTGATAGGATATTAGTAGTGAAAATTTTGATTGGTAAGGTAATGATTTCAGTTATATCGGCATATGCTTCACGGGTAGGATTGGATGACACAGAGTAGGATAGATTTTGGGATGATTTAATATGTGCAGTAAGTGGTATGGGTGATGATGAGGTAGTGGTTCTGGGAGGGGATTTAAATGGTCATATGGGTGAAGCAGCTCAGGGTTATGAAGGAGTCCATGGAGTGCATATGGTGTGAGGAATGCGGAAGGGGAAAGAATACCCGAGTTTGGGGAGGCTATGGACATGATTGTGTGCAACACACATTTTAGGAAAAGAATGAGTCGTTTGATTACATACGAGTCCGGGGGAAATAGCAGTCAGATAGATTATTTTCTAGTCAGGAGGGTTGATAGGAGGTTAGTGAGGGATGTTAAAGTTATAGGAAGCGAGGAGTGTGTGCAGCAGCACAAACTGTTGATTTGTGACATGGTGCTTAAGGAACGAGTGATGAGAAGGAGGACATGTGTACCTAGGAGGAAAATATGGAAGCTGGGAAACCAAGCAGTAAGGGATGCCTTTTATAGTGAGATGAGGAGAGTGGTGGCTGAACAGGGAGCCATAGATAGAGGCGTTAATGAACAGTATAGAGCCCTTAAGAACAACCTCTTGAGAGTTACCGATGCAATATGTGGTTGGACAAGAGGCCCACCAACACATAAAGTAACTTCGTGGTGGGATGAGGGTGTAGAAGCTGCAGTTAAGGAGAAAAGAAGGCTTTTCCGGGAATGGAAGAAGGGTGGTAACAGGGAGGAGTACTTGGCTGCCAAGCGCAGGGCTAGAAGAGAGGTATACAGGGCGAAGTCTGAATCACAGAGACTTTTACTTGATAATCTAAATCATGGAGAAAGGAAAAATATGATTTTTAGGGTGGCAAATCAGGTGAAGAGGGATAATAAGGACATTGTAGGTGAGCAGTGTGTGAAGAATGATGAAGGAAGGGTAGTGGTGAACAGTGGGGATATTAAAGATGCATGGAGAGAGCATTGTAGCTGGTTGTTGAATGAGGAGTTTGATTGGGATAGGGAAGGTTTGGAGCCAGCTGATCCAGTGTTTGGCCCTTGGCCTTTGATTGACGCTTCTACTGTGAGTGAGGCAATAGGCAGGATGCAGGTGTGTCTGGGTTGACTGCCGAAATGTTAAAGGCCTCAGGAGATACTGGGGTGAGGTTAGTCACTGACCTGATTAACATGATTATATATGAGTGTGTTGTTCCAGAAGATTGGCTGAAGAGTGTAATTGTAAATGTGTACAAAGGGAAGGGTGATGCCCTGGAAAGGGGAAATTACAGAGGTATAAAGCTCTCAGATCAGATAATGAAAGTAATGGAGAGAGTTCTAGAAGGTATGATTAGAGAAAGAGTGAATATCGATGAGATGCAGTTTGGGTTTATGCCAGGCAGGGGGACCACTGATGCCATATTCATTGTTCGGCAGCTTCAGGAAAAATATAATGGGAAGAAAAGGGAATTGTATTTTGTTTTGTTGATTTGGAAAAGGCCTTTGACAGAGTCCCTAGAGACGTGGTGAAGTGGACAATGAGAAAGCTAGGGTTGGAAGAGTGGCTGGTTAGGGTGGTTATGGCTGTGTACGTGGGTGCTCGCACCCAGGTAAGAGTGAATGGAGTTTTGAATGATGAGTTTTCTGTGAATGTTGGTGTGCATCAGGGGTCAGTTTTGAGTCCCTTGTTGTTTATCATGGTGCTTGAAGCCCTCTCACGTGACTTCAGAGATGGACTCCCATGGGAGATGTTGTATGCTGATGATTTGGTGTTGATTGCAGAGAATGAAAAGGAGGCGGAGGAAAGATTTAAGAAGTGGAGAGATGGTATGGGGCACAAGGGCTTAAGGGTAAATGCAGACAAAACAAAAGTGATGATATCTAGGGTTGGTGGCGGTACAATCAGAGGAGAGGGGGAGTGGCCATGTGCAGTTTGCCACAAAGTTGTGGGAAGTAATTCCATCTTGTGTAGTGTTTGTGATAAATGGATGCACAAGAGATGTAGTGGTATAAGAGGTAGACTGCAAGATAATGCTGATTTCGTGTGTGTGGCGTGTCGGGGAGAGCAGGTGGAGATTGTTAGGCATGAGAGGGTTGAACTTGCTGGTGAGTCTCTTGAGTGTGTGGAAGAGTTTTTTTATTTGGGAGACATGTTATGTGCCGGAGGTGGGGCTGGAGTTAGCTCGGTTGCTAGGGTGAGAAGTGATTGGAAGAAGTTCAGGGAGCTGTTGCCTCTCCTGACATTGAGGGGACTCTCCTTACATGCTAAGGGGTCTTTGTATGCAGCATGTGTTAGGAGTGTGATGCTGTATGGTAGTGAGACCTGGGCAGTAAAGGAAGAGGATTTTCGCAGGTTTAAACATACAGAAATGACAATGATTAGGTGGATGTGCAATGCGTCCCTGCGTGCAAGGCCTGGGGGTGCTGGGTTTACGATGGAAGAGTTGAGAGGTAGGATGGGACTGGAGTGTATTGGTGTTGTGATGAGGAGAGGTAGGCTGAGGTGGTTTGGACATGTGGAGAGGATTGGGGATGATAATTGGGTACAGAGGGTGAGAAGTGTTAATATTGGGGGAGGGGTAGACTGAGAAAGACATGGGACGAGGTCATTAAGTGTGATTTAAGGGTTAAGGGACTGAACGGGGAGGCTGCCAAAGATTGAGCAGCATGGAGAGCCGCCATTAGGTGACCAAGGCCGACGCATGGAAGCATGTTGGAGCCTTCAAAAATGAAACGAAACGAAACTAAAGGAAAAATGTTAGGCAGTCATAGGGATATTTGTGTTCTCAATGTAATAGGAAAGATATGTGGTAGATACTTGTCAGTAGAGTTAGGGAGACCAAGGAAGTAGTTGCAGAGAAACAGTGGGGTTTTAGGAAGAGGAGAGGGTGTGTAGAGTAGACCAGATATTTGTTCTAAGTTGTTTTTACTGGAAATATATTTAGAGAGGGGAAAGATGTATGCTGCCTTCGCTGATCTCTAGAAAGTATATGACAGAGTACATTGATAAAGAATATGGAAGGTCCTTAAAATATGACATACATGGAGAATTATTGAATGCTGTCAAGAATATGTATGAGGGCTCAAGGGCCACAGTGAGTGTGGAAAATGAACTGAGCAAGTTGTTTTATTTAATTGTTGGACCAATACAGGGATGTCGCATGTCTCCATGACTGTTCAGTATACAGTGATCCCTCCAAGACCCAACATAACTGAGCCAAAGCACCGTCCAGAACTTGGGTTTGTCCTAGACTTGGGAAAATGCCCCCTGGACAGGTACTTATGGACCCCAACCCCATCTAACTTTGAAAGTCATCTAATTAACTCTCTGCCAGACATGCCCTATTTACACAAATAAGGGACAGAAACCATGAAATAAATGAGAAGGAACCAGAGAATGAGAAATTTGAGGTGAGTAAAGAAAATATTTTGCAGCTTCCAGGGTACTTACGACACGTCCGTGGCCGTCACGAAGTTTAACCTGCCTCCTCTAAGGCTCTGACAGTGGTGAAAGTGCCCTTGAAGCACATACTGTAATCCAGTGTTGTGCTGCACTTAATTCTTTGCAGTGTGAATTATCATTGTTTAACACTGCACATTCTGTTCTTACTTGCTCCACACCAGTTGCAACACACTAGTGTTGCACTCTGTACTTAATCCTTTGCACTCTGAATCCTAATTTCTTAACACTGCACAACACTGTAAATTCCCATGTGGTCTAGTGGCGAGGTATTGCAGTTTATTCACTGTTTATTCACAAAAACGAGCATGTGGGGCAGCCATCGTGACGAGCGTGTATTCACGACGGTAGTTTGGTGGGGACTGGGGAGGGGAGGATGCAAGGAAGCTCTCCTACACGCGAAAACACAGCTGTTCGTCACTGCACAGCAACTTTAAAGTAGGGATAAACACACAATGGCATTTTTGTGTGCATTTTACGTTTTTTGGGGGGCATTGTGGTGTCCAAGGACCCGAGCCCAAAATGTCCGGGACTTGGACGTCCGGGACTTGGACGTCCGGGTCTTAAAGGGATTACTGTACTGTATATTTTTGGTGCCACAAAGAAAGTACAAAGTAGGTCATTAGATATTACAGTATATAGAATGAGCAACGTAACATATAGGAGTGACACGTGGACTCTTTTATGAGGACATGTCAAAAGTGAGAAGAATGGAAGTTGGTTGAAAGGAGCATGTCGTGTTAGTTGAGTCATACTTTCAAATGACTAAGTGAAGGAGCATTGTGATGTTGATGTGGATGTGTTGGAAAGCATTAGAAGTACCTTTGATATTGTGTGGCCATGAGGAGAGAATGGACAATGTGAGATTGGCTAAAAGAGTGTGTGAGTGAGATGGAAGGGATGGGGGAGGGGGAAACTGAGAATGAGATGGATGGAGGGGTGGAGTGGAGTGATAAGTAATGTCATGGAGAAAATAAATTTGGGATGAGACCCCTCTATAATTTGACCCTCATATCCCTGCCAGATCCAATTTCCTCCTAACTATTTTTTTGAACAGAAGTTATGTCAAGGGATTCAGCACATTTTTGAAATTTTAAGCATGTTGGAAACAATAATAGGCTCAAAGAAAAGCAGTATCAGCAAAGAAAGATGAAAAACATAAATTATATATACACATGCAACACCAGATTTCCAGCACCATTGTTTCAAGAATAGTCTATCTATCTATCTATTGCCAGACGCCTCAATCCCGAACGGGGTGGCCACAAACAAATCGCCTCCATGTCACTCTGTCCCCTGCCATTTCGCTACCACGCTCCCAACTCACACACCCCTCTCTCATATACCTCTCCACTCCATCCCTCCATCTCATCCTTGGCCGCCCCCTCCCTCTCGCCCCTTCCACCTCACTCACATACACTCTCCTCTTCAATCTTTCACTCTCCATCCTCTCCACATGCCCAAACCACCTTAACGTGTTTCTCCTAACGCTTCCCATCACGTCCTCAACCACACCACAACGCTCCTTCGCTTCCTCATTTCTTAGTCTGTCTCTCCATGTGACTCCACATGCTCCTCTCAAATAACTCATTTCAGAATAGGCTGAAATGAAAATAGTCATTTTTCCAAAATTTTCAACAATATTCAATGGGTAGTGTGCAGTAGCTGTCATATGGCATCAAGATATTGTGTTTCATATTTGAACTCCCTCAGACAATGTCTTCAGGTGCCTTCATTCACTTGAACTTTAATATTTTAGCTGTAAAATATTGCTTTTTTACATTTTTTTTTTTACAATGACCTTTAATGGGTAGTGTGCAGTTGCTGCCATATAACATCATGATACTGTGTTTTAAATCTGAACTCTCTCAGGGAATAACTTCAGGTGCCTCCACTCACGTTTTTTTTATCTGTAAAATGCCCTTTCATGAAAGATATTATGTAATAATATGTGAGTATTGTTCACCATTTTCCTATATTATTCCAGTACAGTAATATATACTGATACAGCTCTTCACTATATTGACCTCCAGATAAACCCCTTGAGGTCAGTATTACCCAGAACTCACCACGAAGAACACGAAGAGGTAGCTGAATGTCGAGTTCCACCCATGCCCAACTCATCCACTCAACCATACTGAGCATTAGCTTTTATTCACTGTAAGCTAACAACATGTCTTCATAGTGAATACTGAGATTTGGTTTCAAACTTGGGGATTTTTGCTCTGGATGCAAGTTTTGCTCGAATGCAACCATCTCTACTCTTTTCTCCACAAACAGATGATGCTTCTGTGACTGATTTGATTATTCGTTCATCTGCCTGAGTATGACAAGGAAATCTTTCAATATTCAGTTTACCCTTTTCTTTCATCTGCCTGTCAATGAACTCATCTGAATATTGGGCTGTCAAAGGAGGTTCGGTCATCAGTTTCATTCCAATCAATCATAATTGTGTAGTCATCACTTGAAAAATTCAGTCTGGGTATTCTGAACTGTAGCATTTGTTCTCTTTCATTGCATCTTGCTTTCTTGATCCGACGTCATCCAAGCTCTCTAATGAAGTCACGATCATCTTAAAGCATTGTGATGGATTATATTTTCTGGATGGGCAAAGAAAGCATTACGCTGAATGACGGGTTTAATGATCATCTGTGTTGCTTCAGGGAGTTCGTTGAACATTACCAGAGTTTTATGAACATTCTTTACCCCATCAACAGCTTGGCAATTTGACTTGATATTGAACCACGTTGGCACATAGAGTTTCATCACAAAAGTGGCTAAAGCTACTAAGGTATATGATGGCTTCCTCATTGAGCCATACAACCTTAGAATCCTACTTGCACTTGTGAGCCATCGAGAATGTGACATTTTTCCAGGCTGACGGGCCGTTAAGCTTTCAGAAACTTGCCCTGATCCAACATCAGTACTAATATCACAACAGTCGCAGAAATTCTGACTCAGTCACTCATGGAAGTCATGGCCAGAGTTGCCAGTTATGGCAGCAAACTCATTTTCTTCACTGAGATGACAGCACCTGAAAATTAACATCTAACTGTAATATTTATTATGAGCTGCTTTGGTTTTATTGTTTCCCTTATTACTTCCTTATGGAAACCATATCATGAGGTCGATGACTGAGAGTCAAATATATACAAATAATTGGCATTTCCAGCAAAATGTAGTCATGTGGAGGCACCCGAAGATATTATTTGATGACTTTCAAACTTCAGGAGAGTTATTTTGGTCATTTTGCATCTACTGAACACTACCCATGATCATTTAAAAAAAAAAAAGTTTTTTGCTCCACCCTGTTCCAGAGCCTTGCTGGATGAACTGTTTTGCTGGAATAACAGACCACATATGTCACGTGTAATAATTCAACAGGGTCCAGTGGATGTCATGCATGGTAGATTCTCAGATTTTGCATGATCAGCTTTGGACAGCTTGATTTTTGATAGCACATCAAATATCTACCAAGTCTCATTTTTCCACCACAAACTTGTGATCTTTGATGGGTTAAGGCTAGAGTTTTGGATTCAAAACCTGTCTAGGGCCACTTGGTTTCTGTCTTCAAACACAGACTGGCTACGCAGAAATTAAAAATTACAGCTGTCTATCAAAATATAAACATGGGTCATTGTAATTGATCATCTGACAAAAAGATCTTGGCCATTGTTTGTGTTGAACTGGTTCTTTTTGAGATTCTTTGGTTGTACATCATAAAAGTTAGGAACTGATTCAAGTTACATTTTTAATTATTTGTATCACTCGATGTAGTGCTGCTCTTGGGTGTCTGCCCTTTCCGCTCCTCCATCCTTCTTTCCTTCAATCCTCGTCTGTCTTTCTTTCCTTCAATCTTTCCTTGTCCTTCTGCTTACAGGTGACTTTACACTCCCTCTTCTATCTTTCTTTCCTTCATTCTTTCCTTGTCCTTCTGCTTACAGGTGACTTTACACTTCCTCTTCTATCTTTCTTTCCTTCATTCTTTCCTCGTCCTTCTGCCTGTGGGTGACTTTACACTGAGTGACAAGCCAAATGGTTTTCTGTACACCAGGAAACCATATACTACGCTGGGTGGTAACAATATAAACAAATTTTGGCGCCTGGTGGTTTAGTGGGTAATTACGGCGCTCCAATCGGATTGAGCTGGTGAATGTTTATATCCAAGGGGTGGTTGGAGTTTATTGCTCACATAATGCTACTCAGGGATGAGTGAGGCTGGTCACTCTCATCTTAAATGTCAGGACCAACTTGCCTAGCCCCGGGCTCCTATGCTTCTCTGTGGGGCAACGTAGGATTGGATAATGGGTGGATTAATGTTGAAATTTTGCCAGTCTAAATTAATCTGTATTATAATGATCCAATTTCTGTATGTTTGGTTTGTCCATTTGTAACTGTAACACAGCAGAAATGGCGCATTATAGCGCAATTTTTGTCGGAGCAAGGAACCGCTAAATTACTCCAACTTGAAGAATAAAACAATTTCCATTCCATTTGGGTATTCGGGCCACCGGTTCCCGAGTTATGACTCATTTCTTGAACATGAAGAATAAAACAATTTCCAGTCCATTCGAGCCACCGGTGTAAGAGTTATGACTCACTTCTTGAATTCACAAAATGATTGCATACACGCATGTAGAAACTAATTAAGTGCGCTGCACAAAAAATACCCATGTTTTTGCAGGTGCTGGGACCTTTTTTTTTTTATTTATATATATATATATATATATATATACTAACATGAAGAGAATCATCTGGCACACCTGATTTGTAATTTTTAGCCTCCGAAACCCTCCCTGTACTTTATGAATCACAGAAAAATTCTCAAAATGACTGCGTATATGCCTGTGAAAACTAAGCACATGCACCGCACAAAAACTACAGTAAACCCTGTACTTTCCGTACGACCACTATCTGGTTACCTCTCTGTCCGGACATCGTAGGCTGATGTTTAAAAAAAAAAAAAAAAAAAAAAGATTTTTTTTCCGACCCGTAAGTTTGAATTTGACGCGCAGCACTGAACAGCTGTGTTTGCATTCCATTCTCGCCCTCTCCCCCTCCCACCACTCCGCCAGTTGTCTCTGAACTTCCGTGAGTTTTTGTTTAACTCCTCATTCAACAACTGGAGAGAGCATTATAGCCGGTTGTTGAATGAGGAGTTTGATTGGGATAGAGAAGGTTTGGAGCCAGCTGATCCAGTGTTTGGCCCTTGGCCTTTGATTGACGCTGCTACTGTGAGTGAGGCAATAGGCAGGATGCGGGTGGGGAAGGCGGCAGGTGTGTCTGGGTTGACTGCCGAAATGTTGAAGGCCTCTGGAGATACTGGGGTGAGGTTAGTCACTGACCTGATAAATATGATTATATATGAGTGTGTTGTCCCAGATGACGACTGAAGAGTGTAATTGTAAATGTGTACAAAGAGAAGGGTGATGCCCTGGAAAGGGGAAATTACAGAGGTATAAAGCTCTTAGATCAGATAATGAAAGTGATGGAGAGAGTTCTAGAAGGTATGATTAGAGAAAGAGTGAATATCGATGAGATGCAGTTTGGGTTTATGCCAGGCAGGGGGACCACTGATGCCATATTCATTGTTTGGCAGCTTCAGGAAAAATATATTGGAAAGAAAATGGAATTGTATTTTGTTTTTGTTGATTTGGAAAAGACCTTTGACAGAGTCCCTAGAGAGGTGGTGAAGTGTTTATCATGGTGCTTGAAGCCCTCTCACGTGACTTCAGAGATGGACTCCCATGGGAGATGTTGTATTCTGATGATTTGGTGTTCATTGCAGAGAATGAAAAGGAGGCGGAGGAAAGATTTAAGAAGTGGAGAGATGGTATGGGGTACAAGGGCTTAAGGGTAAATGCAGATAAAACAAAAGTGATGATATCTAGGGTTGGTGGCAGTACAATCAGAGGAGAGGGAGAGTGGCCATGTGCAGTCTGCCACAAGGGTGTGGGAAGTAATTCCATCTTGTGTAGTGTTTGTGATAAATGGATGCACAAGAGATGTAGTGGTATTAGAGGTAGACTGAGATGATGCTGATTTCATGTGTGCAGCGTGTCGGGGAGAGCAGGTGGAGATTGTTAGGCGTGAGAGGGTTGAACTTGCAGGTGATGCTCTTGAGTGTGTGGAGGAGTTTTGTTATTTAGGAGACATGTTATGTGCCGGAGGTGGGGCTGGAGTTAGCTCGGTTGCTAGGGTGAGAAGTGGTTGGAAGAAGTTCAGGGAGCTGTTGCCTCTCCTGACATTGAGAGGACTCCTTACGTGCTAAGGGGTCTTTGTATGCAGCATGTGTTAGGAGTGTGATGCTGTATGGTAGTGAGAGCTGGGCAGTAAAGGAAGAGGATATTTGCAGGTTTAAACGTACAGAAATGACAATGATTAGGTGGATGTGCAGTGCATCCCTGCATGCAAGGCCTGGGGGGGCTGGGTTTATGATGGAAGAGTTGAGAGGTAGGATGGGACTGGAGTGTATTGGTGTTGTGATGAGGAGAGGTAAGCTGAGGTGGTTTGGACATGTGGAAAGGATGGGGGATGATAATTGGGTACAGAGGGTGAGAGGTGTTAATATTGGGGGAGGGGTTGGGAGGGGTAGTCCGAGAAAGACATGGGACGAGGTCATTAAGTGTGACTTAAGGGTTAAGGGACTGAACAAGGAGGCTGCCAGGGATCGAGCAGTGTGGAGAGCCGCCATTAGGTGACCAAGGCCGACGCATGCAAGCATGTTGGAGCCTTCAAAAACGAAACGAATGTTGAATGGTTATAACATTCTGCCAGGACTAACGATACTGGTCTAGAGTGCGAGCTGTTTGCATAATCGTTTAATCTCACGCAGTTGGTAAACCAGCCAACTACAGTACCAGGTAATCCTGACCATAATGTTTATCTCTTGGACCCATTCCTGACAAATAACCCAGATCAGTACAGGATAAAAGTACGGTCACCACCTGGATTCTCTGACCAGTCTCATCAAAGCCTCATCAGTGAGTTGCCCCAAACCTTCCTGTTCTGAACCTGTCAGGGTGACCAGATGGCACTTTGATATGGCAGACTGGGATGGATTTAGAAATTATTGAGCTGACATTCCATGGCAGTCTTCTCCAGTGACATCAGTTTTACCCAGTTCCACATTAATGACTTAATACAAGCTGGTGTGGAATTGTTCATACCCAGTCAACAGTTCACTAAAAGATTCGACTCTCAAAATGGTTTGACAGCGATTGTGCCAGAGCTACTACCCAAAAGTCCTTACCATACAACTTTACTTAAACTGAAAAACATCAGATTCACTCACGCAATTTAAAATTGCTAGAAGCCATGCAAAAGCAGTAATAAATCTTGTTAAATCAAACTTTCTCCACAACCTAGCATCCAGACTATTGAATAATCCTAATGACAATAGAATATTCCGGTCACCTTTCAGTTCTGTCAATAGTAACTTTAACAAGTCATCACCCATTCCCCCGCTAAATGACCTGTATGGTAAAGCAGACATCCTTGCCAGTACATTTGCGAGAAATTCTACCTTAGAGGAAGTCGACCAGAATGTGCCAGTACTAGAACTTAACTCTCCCGAAATTACTCCACTTGAGATACGATGGATTTTACGTATCCATCCTAGACAATTTACCCACCAGCAGGCTCCAGGTCCAGATGGAATTCCTGCAATATTTTTGAAAAAGTGTTCCTCAGAACTTGCTTCTGTTCTGGCTGAATTATTCAGGCTATGCATACGTACTTCTTTATTCCCTAATTCTTGGAAAGAAGCCAATATCCACTCAATTCCCAAGAAAGGAAGTTCCTCTGACCCTCTGATTACAGACCATTAGCTATCACATCTTCTCTTGGTAAAGTATTTGAGATTGTAATTAATAAGCACATTATTAAACATCCTGAATCCAACAACTTAATTAGTGATAGACAGTATGGTTTTTGCCATGAACGATCCACTGTTGATATACTTAGTATTCTGACTCATACAATCCATCAATCAATTGACCAACATGGAGAAACTCATGCGGTAGCCTGTGATATTTCCAAAGCCTTTGACAGAATGTGGCACCATTCCCTGCAGTCCAACTCCCTTACTATGACCTATCATCTTTTGTTTCTCTGATTTCCACATATCTCAGCAACAGAGAGATAAGAGTAGGTGATATATATTTTATTTTCCACTCAGTTAATGTCAGCATGCCACAAGGATCAATCTTCTTGGCACTAACCCTGTTCCTGATTCATATTAATGATCTCTTATCTGTCACCAGTAATCCCATTTACTCATATGCAGATGACTCAACACTTTACAGTTCCTTTACACTCAAACACCCATTCACAAAGTTTAATGTTTCCAACTCATTACTCAGTACAACAATCTCCATAACTCAAGACTTATCTAAGATCACTGAATGGGGACAAAATAACAGTCTCATTTAATGCTAGGAAAACCAGTTATATACAATTTACTAATAGACAGATATTGCCAGATTCCTGTATTACCTTTGATGCTACTAATATGCCCATCTCTAAAAGTACTGTACTGTATTGAAATTCTCGGTGTTTCACTTAACAGTGCCCTCAGCTGGATCTCTCATGTTAGATAACTTGCCAAAACTGCTTCAGAGAAACTTGGATTATTGTACAGAATCCATAACTTCTTCACTGACAAGCAGTTAAAAATAATTTACAAGAGTCATATGTGCTCTCAGCTGGAATATTGCTCACCCATGTGGAATGGATGTGGAGAGGTTGCACTAAAACAACTGACCAAAATTCAGCACAGAGCTGTTAGAATTATTATTAACTCCACTATTACAAATGAACTACCTTCCCTACAATTAAGGAATGTTGCCTCCCTTGCATTATTTTACAGATAGTTTTATGGCAAATGCACAGATGAAGTTGCATCCATTGTGCCACCTCTCCACACCTTCCCCTGCGCTACGCGGACATCTGGTAACGCTCATGACTGGGTTGTCACATTACTACAGTATATTGCAGAACTTCAGCCTATCAGAATTCTTTTATTCTCTGAACTGCATCTCTTTGGAACTTGCTTCCACAGAGTTGTTTCCCCCAAAACTTCAGCCTACAGCTGTTCAAGTCCAACTGTTTCAGATTTTTCATGAATGGAGGACACCTGTAATCTCGTGTGTGGATATATATATTTTTTTCAATTGTTTTTCCTTCCTCTGTTCTATTATTGGAAAAAAAAAAAAATAGTAGGTTATTATCATACTGAATGAGAAAAAAAAGTTGCCGTTTGTTTTTGAATGTAGTAACATTTATCAGCAGAGCTGTATAATATTGTGAATAAAGATGTGCTTGTAATTACAGTATATATTTATTCAACGGAATATGATTTGGTGACTCGTGATTGCCCCTTTCCAAAAAGTGTGGAAATGTAACCCCTGTTTTCCCCTAAGGTAGATGCATTGTTGAATTGTTATCCTTACCCAACGTGCAATCTTCAGGAGATGGAACATATCTACTGTGTTGGAGGGTCAGTAGTAATGCATAGTAGTTATTGACAGGATTGATAATCAGTTAATACAGGGGAATTGCACTTATTCCTGCAGAAATATATGTAGAAATGAAATGCACAGTAGTTATTGGTAGGGATGAAAAATAAATGATACAATACTTTAATTAATACTAAAACACTGCACTCATTCCCAACAGGCTTTGAAGGAAAGACTACAAGCACGAGGCACGGAGACAGAGGAGACCCTGCAGCGTCGTTTGAGTGTGGCAGAGAAGGAAATGGCGTATGGAGCTGAACAGGGCAACTTTGACCTGGTGATAGTAAATGATGACGTGGACAGAGCATACCAAGAGCTGCGGTCCTTTATGTTGCCAGCAATAAAGGACCTCAAAAACAATTGAGTCTCATGATGTGATTAATAATTTGCTGTGAAAGAAGAGCATACTTCTAACAGTAGGCATTAGAGGTGTGGTTGTAGGTAGATTTTAAAGGTACTGCATAGTATGCTTTGCTAAACACAGACAGCAGTGGCTCAAGACCTGAAAGGTGTGATGGGTTTAAAGAGTCTTGTTATTTACTTTGCTTAACATTCCATTGCTGACAGTGGTACTGCATTAGCTATATTGCTGTACTTACTTTCTTGTGGACTGTATTTAATCTTCGTTTAAAGTACAGATCGGCAATACTAATTTGAACTCATAACTGTTGCAAAAATTGCAGTAATTTTTTTTATCGTTCTTGTTAAGCCCTCGCATTCTCCCAAGAACTCCCCGTTAGAGTAGCCATGACAGTTTCCAGAATGCCTTCTCCATTGTACATGTCTTGCCCTCTTAACCACTTTTTTTCAGTTTTCTTCTCTCTCACAAATTGCACTTTACCTTTGTAACTGCCGGTTTTTTCCTTCCAAGAATGCCAGTTATCCTTCTTTTTAAAATGCGGTACAGTAATCCCTCTGTTATCCAGACCTCCATTACCTTTACACTGTGATCTGGCTGTTCGAAACCATTATTCATACATTTTTTCATTTTATCTGGACAAAATGCATGCATGCAGGTGGAAATTATGGGTGTGTGAACATTTTCGCGCCTGGCTGGGCAGGAATAGCCCGGTGACGCCGTGCTGTCTCGCTGGGTAGTTCACCCAGCATCCATTGGAGACCCCCCCTCAGTCGTTCTCAGCTCCCACGCAGCAACAGTGTTGTGAACAGATCCTCTTGGACAGTTGTTATGGCAGTGCACATGATGGCTTTTGTGGTTGTTCTCTGCCTGCCTCAGGCCTTGCTATTCCTTGTATGTCGCTTCCTAGGGTGTGTGATGATGGCTTCACCGGGGAAAAGGAAGAGTGTAACGTTGACTTTGAAGAAGAACAAGATCCTGGGTAAGATTGATGGGGGATGGTCGAATCATGAGTGTTGACATTGATTTTATGTACCATGATTTTATTCTATTTTACCATGATTTTATTCCATTTAACCATTATGTTTTGACTGCCCACTTCATTTTTCTTGTGTAGCCCTTTTTTTTTTCTTTTTTTTCCCTAATGAGTGGGAATGTAAACATGATTGGTTTTGGGGGTGTGCAGAGAAGGAATGCAGTGCCAGGAGACGTGACACTTGCACAGGTGAAGAGTGCTGTGAAGCGGCTGAAAAATGGGAAAGCAGCTGGGGTTGATGAGGTGTATGCAGAGATGATTAAGTGTAGTGGAGAGAGTGGAATGAAGTGCTTGTTGGAGATATGTAAGAAGGCAAGGATGAGTGAAACTGTGCCAGCAGAGTGGAAAAAGGCTGTGATTGTACCCCTGTACAAAAATTAAGGTGAGCAAAGTGCATGCAAGCATAAGTTTATTCAGTGTGGTAGGGAAGGCATATGGAAGAATTATCATAAAGTAAGAGAGATATCAGAAGTCCTAATGAGTGATGAACAGGGTGGCTTTAGGAGTGGCAGAGGATGTGTGGATCAGATATCTGCAGTGAGACAGATTGTGGAGAAGGCTTGTGAGAAGGACCATAAGGTGTTTATGGCATTCATGGATCTGGAAAAGCATACAACAAAGTAGACAGAAAAGGATTGTGGAAAGTTCTGCGCATGTACAGTGTAGATGGTAAGCTGCTAGGTGCCGTCAAGAGTTTTATGATGGTAGTGAAGCATATGTAAGGGTTAATGGGCATCTAAGTGAATGGTTCACAATCAGTGTGGGCCTGCAGTAAGGTTGTGTGATGTCCCCATGGTTGTTCAATATACAGTAAGCTGCTAGGTGCCGTCAAGAGTTTTATGATGGTAGTGAAGTATGTGTAAGGGTTAATGGGCATCTAAGTGAATGGTTCATGATCAGTGTCCTGCAGTAAGGTTGTGTGATGTCCCCATGGTTGTTCAATATACAGTAAGCTGCTAGGTGCCGTCAAGAGTTTTATGATGGTAGTGAAGCATGTGTAAGGGTTAGTGGGCATCTAAGTGAATGGTTCACGATCAGTGTGGGCCTGCGGTAAGGTTGTGTGATGTCCCCATGGTTGTTCAATATACAGTATATATGGACGGGGTGATGAGAGAAGTAAAAATATGAGTAATGGAGAGAGGGATGGCGTTGGTAATGAATGGTGATGGAGGGAATATCTCAAATTTGTTGTATGCTGATGATGCAGTACTGCTTCCAAATACTGGACAAGAACTTGGTAGGCTAGTGCAGAGTTTTGCTGATGTCTGTGAGCATCCTGCCTTGAGAATAAATGTAGAAAAGAGTAAAGTGGTGGTTATTGAGAGAGAAGGTGACTCCCAGTGCGATGTTACAGTGAATGGAGAGAGACTGGAATTGGTGAGAGAGTTCAAATTCCTGGGTACAGTGACAGAAAAGAGAGGAAAATGTGCAAAAGAAGTTGAAAGTAGAGTGACACAAGGAAGAAAAGTAGCTGGTGCAATGAAGGCCTTGATAAGAAACAGAGGCTTGAGTGTTGCAGCTGCAC
>JAGKTI010007901.1:0-35305 GCA_018397915.1 Birgus latro | reverse complement strand
GTCAATCTTTCACTCTCCATCCTCTTCACATGCCCAAACCACCTTAACGTGTTTCTCCTAACGCTTCCCATCACGTCCTCAAGCACACCACAACGCTCCTTCACTTCCTCATTTGTTAGTCTGTCTCTCCATGTGACTCCACATGCTCCTCTCAAATAACTCATTTCCACTGCTCTCACTCTTGACTTCTGTCCTTCCAACAGGGTCCAAGCTTCACTTCCATATATCAGAGTTGGTATCACAATACTGTCATGTAACAACTTTTTCACTTCCATGCTCACCTCCCTGTTTCTTATCACTGCTTTCAACGAACCAGCAACCTTCCTTCCCTGCTGTACCCTTTCGAGCACTTCACCCTCCAGACTTCCATCCTTACTCATCACACTGCCCAAGTACTTAAATTCACTCACATTCTCCATTTCCTTCCCATCCAATCTCACTGTACACTCACTGGCTTCACTTCTCTCGAAGACCATCACTTTACTCTTCCCCACACTCACCTTTAGATTCCGTTTCTTACACACTCTCCCAAACTCATCTACGAAGCCTTGCAGCTCCCCTTCGTCTTCACTCAACAACACAGTATCATCTGCAAACAACAGTACAGGTAGTTTCCAAACACTGCCCTCTCTCACTAGGGCCACTCCAACATCCACTGCCCGACCTTGTATCTCTTTTATAACCCCATCCATATACAACCACATTAGAAATTAAAACATAAAGCAATAAGTTTTCCATAATATGCAACATTATTCACCTGAGCAATGGTATAGTGTATGGGTATAACAATGCAGCCTAATGAAATACAGTACTGATAACCACTGATTTCACACACCCCAGTCTTCATTCACACCTTTCCATGATAATATACAATTTATGATAATGATGATGAGCAACAGATGCATCATAAATAATATGCTGGGTACATACAAATGCTTACAGAGCTCCTATTCACATAATATACATTTTATGATAATGATTCACTACAGAGTCCTCTGAAATATACTGGGTACAGACAAATGCTTACAGACCTACACACATTGATGAGGTGGGGCATACGCCACTGAGGCGCTTAGCGCAGTGCTCATCTCTGTTCACAGGCCTTGATCCTGTGGCAGGCCAATCACCCAACAACCTGGGACACATGGCCACTGCATCATCCAGGTCACCACAGTCACCTCCCCTAGGTGTTACCCTAGGTACTCATTTTACCTCCAACCCACAAAAGGTGGATGGACACCTGAGTCATGTGACCCCAGCTGACCGCACCGGGATTAGATCCCTAGCGCTAATGGGCCGGCAGCTTCACAGTCAACAATGTTAACCACTCAGACACTGCGGGTATACACTGATGAACAGTTTTTTTTTTTTTTTCCATATGTAGACAGCTTTTTTTGTTTTTTGTTTTTTTTGTACAGTAAGACCTCAGTGCTCTGTGGATACATTAACCAGATGGCTCCACTGCCTGGTTTTACTAACATCCCTCAACCACTTCCCTATCCAATGAACGAGTGTGGTGGACTGCAGAAGGGCAATTTCAGCCTCCAGTCCACTGCGTCCATCTTACAAATGAACCTGGGGCCTCAACATGCTGTCACCAATATGTATCAATATTTCACACCTTTTTCAAACATCTAGAACTGAAAACTTGGTGACACTGCCAAATCAGCATTTATATGCACCAAAGGAGCTTTAATATCCAATTTTTCTGTAAATCACTGTAACAAAAATAAACAAATAAATAAACATATGAACTTTCAGTATTACCTATGAAATGTCAACCATTTTCAAAACCCTATACCATCACTCAAAAATACTTCTAAGTTCCTACACAACCAGCTCCTCCACCTATCAGCTGTGTTGGTTCGGGAAGTGTAAACCAGTGCAGGTGGGGGATGCCTTCATGTGGTGGTACTGATATAACAGAGAGGTTCCACTGCCAATGACCAAAGGGAAATATGCTGCAAGAGGAAAATCCCTTGCCAAGTAAAGGCGTACGAAGAACTGTCGGGTCTCAAAGTGTGACAGATCTGAGAAAAGCGGGCTGTCAGAGAACTGGCAGAAGTACCAAGAGGGATGAGATGTAAACTGGTATACATGGATATGTTGAAAGGAAGGACGAGGGTGACTGGCTGAAGAGGGTCACAGGTAAGTATACTGAGGGTAGTATAGTAGTAGCAGTTACAACCCAAGGCTCATTTGAATTCTGAACCTAGTGGACTGAAGGCTTAAGCTATCTTCCTCTTGCAGTCCACCTTTCTCCCTTCAAGGAACTTCCTTGAAGGGAGAAAGGTGGACTGCAAGAGGAAGGAAATAGATGTAGGACCTTTGTATATGTAAAACTGCTACTGCTCTATCTAGAAAACTGTCACTGTACACAATACTAGAGAGAGAGAGAGAGAGAGATCCGAGGAGGAACGGGTTCTTGAGAGAAATGGACCAAAGTGAGAAAACTGGTCCAATGTCAAAAACTGATCCAAGGAAGGATATAGGTCCATGAAAGATACAGTTGCATCTCAATGGGGAGAATAGGTCTGTGGAAAGTAAGTCCAAGACGGGAATACATACAAGTGTGAAAACAGGTCCATGGGTAACAATAAATCCATGAGTGGAAATAAAACAGGTCCATGAGTGACAATAAATCCATGAGTGGAAATAAAACAGGTCCATGAGTGACAATAAATCCATGAGTGGAAATAAAATAGGTCCATGGGTGACAATAAATCCATGAGTGGAAATAAAATAGGTCCATAGATGACAGTAAGTCCTTGAGTGGAAATAAAATAGGTCCACAGATGACAGTAAGTCCTTGAATTGAAATGAAATAGGTCCACAGATGACAGTAAGTCCTTGAGTGGAAATGAAATAGGTCCATGGATGGCAATAAATCAGTGAGTGAAAATAAAATAGGTCCATGGGTAAAAATAGGTCCATGAGAGGAAATGAAATCAGTCCATGTGGGAAAATAGGTCCATGATTGGAAATAAAATAGGTCCATGGGTAAAAATAGGCCCATGAATGGAAATAAAATAGGTCCATAAGGAAATAAGACAGGTCCATGGGTAAAAATAGGTCCATGGATAAAAATAGGTCCATGAGTTAAAAAATAGGTCCCTAGGTTAAAAAATAGGTCCATGGGTTAAAAAAAAAGAGGTCCCTGGGTAAAAAAAGAGGTCCCTGGGTGAAAAATAGGTCTGTGGGGAAAGAAGGTGCAGGGTGAAATAGGGCCAAGGAAAAACAGGTTCTTTGAGGAAAATGGGTCCATTGGAGAAAGCAGGCCCATTGGTGGACAATAAACCACTAGGGGGGGAGGATACATAGGTGTGGGGGAAGATGGATAAATGGGGGAGAAATAGATCCACTGAGGGAAAATAGGTATAACTCCACCTAAATCAAGGAAAAGGGGGAAAAAAAAGCAGGGTAAATATCATTATCATTACTTTGACCTTTATTCCCACCTAAATGTGGAGATAGGAAGAAAGAACAGAGATACAGACTGATGAAACTGATCTGAAGCTTCAAGTAAAATGAATCCCTGTTCAGAGTGGCTATTTTATATGGGGATTATGCTTCACTGACATGGAACTAAGAATGAGTAAAGCTTCAAACCTGAGTCTGCAATGAGCCAGGCAAATCATTTGGCTGTTGGCCCTCACAGAGTGAAGTGCTGGTGCATGGAAAGGCTTTATCTATGCTCTCCCCTTTAACTGTGCCTAAAACTGCCATCTCTCCATCTTGAAAGGTAAGCTGTGACAACAGATTAACTCTAAGCTATGGTGAAAATAATGAAAAAATGTCTTATTCGGCCAATGCCTTGCAACATATGGTGCTTTGTAACATATGGTGCTAGTGACAACTAGAAGTGTTATGGAATGAGACCTAACCTATTGTAACATGCACTCTTAATCTGGCACAACCTGTAACATATGGTGCTAGTGACAGCTGGAAAGCTATGGAATGAGATCAGACCTACAGTAAAATACATTTTTAATCTGACAATGACCTGTAACCAATGGGGCTAGTGACTATGCGAAGTGTTATAGAATGGGAACAAACCTACAGTACTCTTGTTCTGCAATCAGCTGTTACTGTGCAAGATTTTAACACTAGTTTATGATGCTAGTTGCTAGTCACAAAAAGAAAAGTTACAAAAAGGGTCTTAACCACAATTCACCTGTGGGAAATATGCTGAAAATGGACAAAGACCACTGCTAAGTCAATGCTACGAACTATAAATGAAAAATACCATATACCATAATTTCCTTTAAGCAATACTAAGAAAAATGACAATGAAAAGGAAAGTCAAGTGAAAAGGAAAACCTAACCATGCACCTTTGAGCCTTAAAACTCAATAACTAACAGCACTGTGCTATGTCTATTGTTGCAACAGGTACACCAAAAACAGACTGGGACAACATCAGCGTGACACCAGGGATAAGCGACTGAACAGAAAGGCTGCAAGAAATAGAACAGCGTGGAGAATTGCCATCAGGTGACCAAGGCTGACTCATGGATGTTGGAGTCTTTATAAGCAAACAAATGAAGTTCAGCATAAGGAAACCATGACTTATTAAGATCTGTGCCCTTCAGGACCATAAGAGAGCTTGAACTGCAACCCTATGAAGCCAACGAAAAGGTAGACTACTGCTAAATTTTACATATTTACATTACCTAAACTCGTCTTATTTTCAATTGGCCTAAATTTGCCATCATTTCATGCTGAAAACACAGTTGTAACAACGGAATAAGACTACAATACAGTCAACCTCACCAAGTTCAAACTCCTTGGGTTAAAGCTGTGTTTAAATTTTAGAAATAACTGAGAACTTTAGAAGAGTGTACTCTAGGATGAGTTCATGTAATGCATTTTTTTTCTCAATCCATTGAGCAGCATGGAGAGCTGCCATTTGGTGACTACGGCTGATGCATGCATGCATGCTGGAGCCTTTATAATTTACAAACGGACGAAACGAATGAATGAAACGCAACCAGCCATTCCGTTCATACTGAAACTTATCTCCTTTTCAATCAAAACTTTTGTTTCCATTTTCCTGAATAAGGATAATCAAATTAAGGTGACTGAAAAAGGCAAGGATGCTTTATCAGAACAATAAAATTATTTTACTATTCTTACAATACTTAACACTGTACCTGGGGACATACAGTAATCAGCTGACTTAACACTCTGCAATGACTTTCATTATACAATTCCTAAATCTGATTCACCATAAACTAAAAAAAGCTTTTCATTACTTTGTTATATTATACCTCCAAAACCATAATGGATTCTTGGGAGCAGGTTGCACAGCCTTGTGTAACTAGTGTAACAATGTACTGTCTTTCAACTTTTTGTACAATGGTAAGTTTCACATATTTCTATTTTTTGAGCACTGCATTCAAAACTACCAATAGGTTGCATTTTGGTGGCCACTGTCAAGAATTAAAAATTCAAATAGTGTAGTCTAAGAGAAACACATATGCATAGTCAGCTTGCAATTAATTCAGGGACTGCATGTGAATTGCTGTATGTTGTCTGAGCACCAATTAAACAAATAGCAAAATTCATAAACAGCCATGTTTGGGTAGCTACTTTAACATACATGAACACTGGACATATTTCATGCTTAGAAGTTTGGACTAGGGAAGGTTGCCTGCATGATCAGTCATGAAGTGCTATGGATAAGAGGTTGAGCCAAAGTGCTGCCTTTTTCTGCCAATGAGCTACAGAGACTAAGCTACAAGGTAAACACTGGCATTTAAGCCAATTTAAGATTAAAGAACTATAACAAAAAAGAGCTGTCACAATAACCCACAAACTCCAGCACACAAACAAACGTGCTGTATAGTTTCAAAGTTTTAAATGTTGCCTATATAGTTGCAACCCAACTCACATTCATGTTCAGAACTTTTGGAGGTACAGTACATGCTTTTCAGGAGAGCCTGTTGAGTTACAGCTGGTGCATTTTATCTACCAAACATTGTACATACTGTACTGTACAGAATAAAGATTAAAAAAAAAAAAAAAATGGTACTCTGCTTCAACTGCTACCACAATTCACTTTTCACCGATGATTACTATATTGGCAACAGCAGTGCCAAATTTCATGTCTAACTCTCCAACCCAGTCCCAATTAAGTACATAAGTACTCATACAGAAGCAATTGTATTATATGTCCTTTATTTTATATGGTTATTTATTGCTTTCTATATATTTTATGACTGTTTGTCCTCTACTTATGATTTTTTGTCCTTTTTTGTATTTATAATTACAGTATATCCTTTATTTGTATTTATGATTATTTGTCCATGTTCTTTATATATTGTATGACAGTTGTTCTGGGTTTATAATGATTTTGAAGAAGGCCTCCTTCATGTCTTGAAACCGATTATAACAAGGTAACTGCATTATCCAATTAAACACAGATCCCCCAACTTCTTCCCTAGGGTAAAAGGGAAACATAAGCCTGTCCAATCTACCTATCTGCCTACCTATTTGTCTATCTAATTGTCGATGGATGCTTTAATCCTGGAAGAGGTAGTAACAAATAAATAGCCTCCATGTCAATTTGTCTCCTGCCATAAGCAGTCTCTTTCTCTAACTCACCCCACTCATATAGTGTCTCTGCACTCCATCCTTCCATCTCATCCTCAGTCGTGCCTCCACCTCACTCACATACACTCTCCTAGTCAGTAGATTTCTTTACTCTCTCCACATGGCCAAACTAACTGACAACTATAATAAAACTAGGAAAGACCTCTCATACTGAATGGGTTTACCGAGGTTATACCTATAAAAAAAAAAAATAAATAAAATTCCATCAGGCTGGAGAGGGATGTCTTCATGTGTTGGCACCAATACAGCTGCATGGTGAAGTTGCCCAGTTATACAAATGTCCATCAACTTCCTATCACACTAAAGGAGGATGGTGGTCTGCAGGAAGGTGGCAGTTTTAGCCTGCACTGAGTTTGTTGTTTTACGGGGAGAGGCGATAAACCTTTGCCAACCCACTAGTAACACTGAGGAAACACGTATGAGTTGATTAATTATATGGTTATCATTCAGCATTATAAATGGTTCCCTAGCCTACAGGAAACCATTAGGCTTGTCACCCAATGTAAAGCCACCTAAAATGGAAAGGAGAGTAATAAAAAGTGACAGGAAAGATGAGTGATATAGGAAGAAAGGAGAGTAGACACAGAAAAAAAATGATAAAAGTGAAGGAAGAAGTAGGCATCACTACACTGCGTGAAAGGAAGATAGTCACCACCGCATGGGCACCAAAAATGTTGAACTCTTACAAGTAATGTTTTGGCCGAGAATGTAGACCTTCACATTCTATTCCAGCTTACCATGCCTGATTTTATTCAGTCCACTGACAGTCAACACTGCCAGTATATTACGCTGAATTATCACCAGAAAATGACAAGAGATAACAAAAACCACCCACAGTCTCAAAGGCCTAAATTTATCACTGAGTTTTACTATGGCAGCTCTGTTTACCATAGAAAACTGTGCTGTTCTGTCACTTTAAATTGGCCAGGATATATGGTCTTCTGAAGTCTGTTTCACACAGCTAAATGAATAAGACAATTCTATGGCTCTACATTTTTTCCCTTACATTTCTTCATGACTAACCTCATATTTTTATAATGCAGAAGTAGGAACTCAAGGCTAGAAGCCTGCAAAGTTGTTTCCTTTTAGAGAAAACAAACAAGTGCCAAATTCAGGACTCATCACTTTCAAGATGCCTACACACAGTGGATTTACTTTCAAAAGCTATAATTTACTTCTTTTACCTTAACTTAGCTCAGAGTTTCATTATTTTGATGCTAATTTCACATGGCTCAATGAAAGAATAAGAAAATTCTGTAACTCTTCTGCATGACCAGCATCATACTCTACTGGTACTCCTTCGTAAATTGTACTATACTTCTTTCACCTTAACATGGCCCATTTTCAGCCTTTTGAAGCTTACTTCTCAATGATCAGTGATACAATAAGACAATAATGCTTTACATCCTTTCCATAACACAACATCATGCCTGGCTTCATATTTTAGTGTTTACTTTCAAAAGCTGTACTATACTTTTTCACCTTAACTTGGTCCACACGTTCAGCCTTTGAAGCTTTTCAATAAGCTCAGTGATAGTACAAGAGACCCGGAAAAAATGCTACCATTTTGCAAGCAGGTATTTTTAAAGTCTATCACAAACAGAGGGCAGATTTACAATTATCACGTGGGAAGCTCACTTGTTATACTGTGACAAGCTTCTGTTTGCTTGTGACAGACCTGTTCCCTGTTGGAGAGGGTTGCCTTCATGTAGAGGCACTGATAAACTCTGACAGCTTTGCTGTCTGGCTGTACAAATATCCCTGAACTCCTGCCTAATGCCAAAAATTAAAGGTGGTGGACTGCAGGAAAAGGGCAGTGTCAGCCTGCAGTCCACTGGATTCTTGTTCAGTTAAGCTTGGGACCACAACCTTCTCACTTCAGCCATTTCTGACTGGGCCACATAAAAGTAAACTGGTAGTAGCAGGAAAAGATCGGTTAGGTTCAGTCAGGAGAGTTAGAAGCTGATATGATTAGGGCATAAAAAGGCTACGATTACTTAGAAAATGGTGAAAAGGGATGGGATTTGAACATAAATTTCATCCATTTTGCTCTACAGTGCACCATTTCTGAGACATCGACAACCCTTTCACTTCAACCTCCCCTGAATAAGTTTCCAACATTTCAACCGTGGTTCCTCTAAAGAGTGATGCTGCCTCTGAAATTTCAGACTCCTCTAGTACAGGGCACCAAGAGGTATGCTAGTCTTCCAAAGTTGCATTCTTGCCTCTGTTGTTTGCAGCAAACTAAATGAACTACGCTCACTAACCTCCATGCAACGGTCTTGAATTTGAAGGACCTCCTTTTAACTACCCAGGAAGAATTTCATATTGGCAACTTTGGTACCAAGCATACTGATGGTAAATTCAACTTAGTGTGGACAGACTGTGCCCTTGAGACTACAAAAAACAAGACCCTGAAAGGTGTAGAGGGGATCATAGGATTCACCCTCGGTGGAAAATCACTAGTTCCATGGTGTAGGGTAAGGCCAATAACAGCTTAATATGCTTCAAAATTCCAGGAAAGTCTCCATGATTCCTAGGCAATGCCAAGCAAGACACCACTCAATGACTGAGTCACCAGTAAAGAAACAGTGATGATATTTCAAAACTGAAGGTAATGTTCGTCAGTTCCTACACTGACCCTTTCAGTCTGAGCAACAAGACAAATTGGTAATACAGCCACAGGTGTCACTGCATCACCAAACACTAAGAACAGCATTCTTGGACCTCTGGACAATAAACAGAATGGCAGAGACATCTGTGCAGTGATCCAAAGAGCTATGACCCAAGGTAACAGGCCAACATTCTGACAATATCAGGCATGCAGAAGGTGAAAGTCAAGATGAAATCGGTCTGCATGAATGGTGAACAGATATATATGCGACTTCTTGCACAGAACTCTCAGATGCATGTATTCTTTACCACAGTGATGCCCTTCAAAAATGCCCCTGGTCCTCAGAGTCTATTCACAGACAATGGCACGATGAACACCTGCATGAAAAGTGATTTCCTCCATAAACTAGGAGGAAATTATGATGGAATACATCAAGACAGTACTGGAAACTTGATATACACTCATTACTGATGGGTTTGCAATGGTAAAAACAATGCCAGAGCCAAGGTCACGCTAGTGGTGTGTGACATGTGCTCAACTCAGTGCACAGTACCTTGACAAAGTGCTCAACTAGCCAAGAATGTGGGTTGCAGTTCTGGTCCAATTCACTGTACATAACAAGTGCTTGAGGGACAGCATTAAGGCCCAAACAAAGATTCACAGAAACTCACATTAGAGCTGTGTACCAAGTAAAACCATAGCTGATGGTTTCTTCTAGTTGGAAGCTAGTCCTTTCTGCTGAAAACAAAGCTGACCTAGTGGAATGCCTCAATGTACACACAAAAAACAAACCACAGCAGCACCTCAACACTAACCAGTGTCTTTTTCCTGGCGGCAGTATGAAGGTTGAGACAGAAACGATATTGAAAGTACGAGGTCTGCCAGATCATGTATAGAAATCTGGTGGTAGCAAGAACAGAGTATTGGTTAGGTTCAGTTAGGAAGGTTAGGAGCAAAGGTAGGATTATGGCAAAGTTAGAACTGGTTACAAAATGGTTACAGGGGATGGAATCAGGAGCTCTTAGGGTAATAAATTTCATCCATTTTGCTCTAAAACACACCGTTAAAAAGATATTGATCATTATGGTTTAACTTATGCTCAGTTAGGCTGGTGGTTGCTGGTACTAGGTTTAGGATTATTATTTTTTTTTTAAAGTTGAGAACAGGATAGGGAGGGACAGGAGAATGAATTTCAAGTCTTTCACTCTACGACATGTCTTTTTATACATCAGCCATTAAAAATTTTGTCAGATTTTATCACATCTGATTTGCTAAGCAGCAGTTAGGATTGGGTTAGGACAGGTCATTCCGAAGGACCTCATCCAAATTTCATCCATTTCGCTCTACAACACACCGTTAAAAAGATATTGATCATTATGGTTTAACTTATGCTCAGTTAGGCTGGTGGTTACTGGTACTAGGTTTAGGATTATTATTATTTTTTTATGTTGAGAACAGGATAGGGAGGGACAGGAGAATGAATTTCAAGTCTTTCACTCTACGACATGTCTTTTTATACATCGCCCATTAAAAATTTTGTCAGATTTTATCACATCTGATTTGCTAAGCAGCAGTTAGGATTGGGGTTAGGACAGGTCATTCTGAAGGACATCATCCCATGTCTTCTTAGGTCTTGGTTTTCGTGCTCTAACTTCCATATTCACCCATTTATCTTTTCACTCAATATTCATCCTCCACTTTCCCTACATATCCAAACCACCTCAACCTCCCCTTTCACATAACAGCATCAACTATTTCAATTCCCAGCCCATTTCTCAGCTTCTCATTTACAATTAAACCTTATTTTTATGTACCAAAGAAAGAGCCAAAAGATGCAATCTATTAAAAGCTATTCTTTCCAATAAAAATTGAAAAAGTATTGTCAAACTTAGGAATCGTTCATTTCAAAAAGAACCTGGGCACAAAGCGTTTTGAAGACTAGAGGTCAAAAGTTAAATACAGCTGAGGAAAGCAGTTCCAGATCTTACACGTTATAAGCATGAAAGACTGAGAATATTCATCCAGTCATTAAGAGAAGCACTACACATCCATCAACTGTTAGTTCACTTTAGCTAAGTGTAAAATTAGCATCTCTTCCATATCCAGTGAGCTTCAGTAAGAGATCAACACCAGAGTATAGTGCAGGTCATGAAGAAGTGAAACAGAAAGTGAGAATGGCCACAATACTATATTATTTTTCAACTGATCTACAAGGAAGAAATTGAGAGTGAACTAAAGTTTCCATTTAGTTAAGGCAAATGAACTATGGTCATTCTCATTTCTGCATTGTCAAACCTAAACACACATCCTCCCCCTTCATTACCAGTGCTTCAATACCGTAACACATTACACATCTCACAAAGTAAACAATTTTCCCTCGGTGTACTGTAAAGGAAAAAGTCATCTTAAAGATTAAGAGGTAATAGTGTAGTTTTCTAATCTTCCATTCACTCCTAACAAAATCAGTGAAGATAGATTCAGTTCCTCTCAGTACAGATCATGACACAAATGGACACACAAAACAATTATGACAAACATTACCACACACTCTTCAAACAAAATTGCACCTCCATTCATTCCATCACCATCAATGAGACAAACTTATGAATTCTTTTCACATGCAGGGCAATGCACTACCTAGACCAGAGCATTATAATACAAGCTTCCTTCCCTAATATCCAACCATCAGAGGTATCCTTAAACAGAACTGATCAAGTTCAACTGGCTAAACTTAAACCAGTGTACACATTACCCTGCCCTCCTTAGTTACCAGCTCAGATTCATGTTGGGTGGAATAACAATGAGACATGCCTATTTGCAGAACAGGACCGCACATCATAAACCACATTATGGAGCACTGCACATGTCAGCCTAAGATGCAGACAACAAGCATGGTGTAGGGAACCTACAAAACAACCCCATAGGGGCAGTTGCTTCCCTATGGTTGAAGGGTCTGTTCAGCCAGATAGACTGAGATTATGCAAGAACCAGAACAACAAATCTCATCATCCACATTTGAAAATTTCCTCTACACACTCCAATACATATCTGCGAAGTCTATCATGACATGTGCAGCCCTCTTTCCTTCATCTATACATATAATGCAAACTCTATTACATCCTTACATCCTACAGCCTACTTCTGACACCAATGCACCTCTTTATGTATGCATTCATTATAAGCATTCTGTCAGGTTAAAGTAAATGTACTGTGATCCTCTTTCCTTGGCCACCCATACATACTGTATTGTACAATCATTCCATCCATCATCCAATCCTATGTTGTCCCATGAGGAACGAAGGAGCCCGGAGCTAGGCAAGTTAGTCTGACATTTAAGATCACAGTGACCAGTCTCACCCATCCCTGAGTGGCATTACATTAGCAATAAACCCCAACCACCCCTTGGATATAAACCTATAGAGGCCCAATCCAATTAGTTTGCCTCAATTATCCACTAAACTACTAGGTGCCATAATTTGGTTATATGGTTACCACGCAGCACAGCAAATGGTTTCCTGGTGTACAGGAAACCATTTGGCTTGTCACTCAGTGTAGAATCACCCATAGGCAGAAGGAAGAGGAAAGAATGGAGGAAAGAAAGACAGAAGAGGGAGTGTAATGTCACCATAGGCAGAAGGAAAAGGAAAAAACAAAGGAAAAATTCTGCCATATACAGTACTACATTTTACTTCTGATACCACTGCACCTCTTGTGCACCCTTTTATTGCAAATGGGCACTGAAGATCGATGCCTTATGTAGAAGCTCCAATACAAACATTTGGTTGACCAGTAATATGTCCCTCAACCCAGTGGTGTGTCTGTGATTTTTTCTGAAACGGGGAGGTGGGGGGTGAAGGGTCTGAAAAATTTACCCCACCATTTGTGACAGAAGGAATGTCCAGGAAGTGAAATGCTTATGCCTAGTTCCATCCTTTCAGAGCTGTCTTAGAATCATCTTGCTTTATCATACCCAGCAATAACTGCTCAATGCTTGACCTCAAGTGATAGCCAACTAAAGTTGACGAAAAAGGAACGGACAAAGGACGAGGTAAAGATTGCGACCTGGAATGTATGGGGTATGAATGAAGGGGTGAAAGAGAGAGAGATTGTACAGGTGCTTGAGAGTGCGAAAGTGGATATATGTGGAATAACTGAAACTAAATGGCGAGGTGAGAGTGTGAGAGAATGGGAATATGGATGGGGTATATGCGCTGGAGTGGGTGAGAATGAGAGGGCAAGAGAGGGAGTGTGTATTGTTGTGAGCAACAGGTGGAAGGAGAATGTAAGAGAGTATGGATCAGTTGGGTCAAGGATTGTGTGGGTAAGAGTGAAAGAAGAGTTTTGGACAAATGTGGAAGCCTGCTTGGAAAAGTTTGAAAGGAATGAGAGAGTGTTTCTGATTGGAGATATGAATGGAAAAGTAGGGAATGAGAAAGTGGATGGAGTGGTTGGTGAGTGGGGTGTGCCTGCAGAGATGGATGAGAATGGCAGTGCTTTAATGGACATTTGTGCAGGGAAGGGGTTGGTGGTAGTTAATACCCTCTTCAGGCACAAAATGATCCATAGGTATACATGGCGAGTGGTGAGAAGAGAGAACGGTGGAATGAATGAACGGAAGGCAATGATTGACTATGTGTGTGTGGATGAAAGGATGAGAAGATGTGTAATGGATGCAAGAGTATATAGAGGTTGGGGGAGTGGACTTTCTGACCACCACTTGGTGGTGGCCAGAATCAGAGTCCAAACAAGATGGAGGAAGAGAAGAACGGAAGGACAGGAGGAAGTATTTGTTACAAGGAGGGTAGAAAAGTTACAAGAGGATGGAATAAAGGCTGAATATAAAAGGGAAGTGGAGGAGCGATTGGGTAAATATAGATTGGAGCAGATGGGGGATGTGGAAGATGTGTGCAAGATATTCACAGAAGAAATCTGTGCAGCATGTGAGGTGGTGTGTGGGGTGAAGAGAAGATGAAAAGGGGTTCAGGGAACAGCATGGTGGACTGAAGAGGTGAGAGAGGCTGTGGCACAAAAGAAGAAAGCATATAATGAGTGGATGAGGAACAGGGGCGACGAAGAAGCTGAGAGACGGACGAGAGAGTTTTATGTAGTGAAGGAGGAGAGAGATGAAAAGATTAGTAAGAGAGAGTAAGAAGAGAGTGGATGAGGAATTTGGAAGGAATCTGAGTGCAAAGTGGAGGGAATGTAAGAAAATGTTCTGGAAGGAGGTAAAGAGAGCTAGACAGGGTGCCAATGAAGTCAGTGGGGGTGTGAAAGATTAAAATGGTAAATTACTAGTGGAGAAGGGAGAAAAAGTAAACAGATGGAGAGAACACTTTAGTGAACTGTTGAACATAGAGAATGAAAGTAATGCAAGTATAAGTGGCTGCGGAATGGCAGGGAGAAGGAGGGTTGTGAGAAGAGGGGAAGAAATCACCAGGATGGAAGTGGTGGAAGCAATGAAGAAAGTGTGTGGTAAAATGCTGAAGCATGGGGTAGAGATAGTAATAGAATGGATGTGGAAGGTGTGCAGATTGGCTTGGGAGGAGGGTAGAGTCCTGGAGGATTGGAAGTCCTCTGTACAAAGGAAAAGGGAAAAAAGCAGTGTGTGGTAATCATAGGGGCATTTGCTTTCACAGTGTAATAGAAGTATATGGTAGGATACTTATTGACAGAGTTAGGGAAATTACAGATGAATTTAGTTGGAGAAGAACAAGGAGGTTTTAGGAAGGGAAGAGGTTGTGTAGACCAGATATTCATTCTTAGATCCTTAGTGGAAAAGTTTCTAGAGAAGGGCAAGAAGTTGTATGCAGCCTTCATGGATCTGGAGAAAGCATATGACAGGGTGGATAGACAAGGTTTGTGGAAGGTATTAAGAATATATGGAGTGGGTGGGAAGTTGTTGAAGGCAGTGAAGAGTAAGTATGAGGGTGCTAAGGCTGCAGTGCATGTGGATGGCAAACTGAGTGAATCTTTCCATTTGAAAGTTGGATTGAAACAAGGATGTGTCATGTCTCCATGGTTGTTCAATCTGTATATGGATGGGGTTATAAAAGAGATACAAGGTCGGGCAGTGGATGTTGGCGCGGCCCTAGTGAGAGGGGGCAGTGTTTGGAAACTCCCTGTACTGTTGTTTGCAGATGATACTGTGTTGCTGAGCGAAGACGAAGGGGAGCTGCAAGGCTTGGTAGATGAGTTTGGGAGTGTGTGTAAGAAACGGAATCTAAAGGTGAATGTAGGGAAGAGTAAAGTGATGGTCTTCGAGAGAAGTGAAGCCAGTGAATGTACAGTGAGATTGGATGGGAAGGATATGGAGAATGTGAGTGAATTTAAGTACTTGGGCAGTGTGATGAGTAAGGATGGAAGTCTGGAGGGTGAAGTGCTCGAAAGGGTGCAGCAGGGAAGGAAGGTTGCTGGTTCGTTGAAAGCAGTGATAAGAAACAGGGAGGTGAGCATGGAAGTGAAAAAGTTGTTACATGACAGTATTGTGATACCAACTCTNATGGAGAATGTGAGTGAATTTAAGTACTTGGGCAGTGTGATGAGAAAGGATGGAAGTCTGGAGGGTGAAGTGCTCGAAAGGGTGCAGCAGGGAAGGAAGGTTGCTGGTTCGTTGAAAGCAGTGATAAGAAACAGGGAAGTGAGCATGGAAGTGAAAAAGTTGTTACATGACAGTATTGTGATACCAACTCTGACATATGGAAGTGAAGCTTGGACCCTGTTGGAAGGACAGAAGTCAAGAGTGAGAGCAGTGGAAATGAGTTATTTGAGAGGAGCATGTGGAGTCACAGGGAGAGAGAGACTAACAAATAAGGAAGTGAAGGAGCGTTGTGGTGTGGTTGAGGACATGATGGGAAGCGTTAGGAGAAACACGTTAAGGTGGTTTGGGCATGTGGAGAGGATGAAGAGTGAAAGACTGACAAGGAGAGTGTATGTGAGTGAGGTCGAGGGGGCGAGAGGGAGGGGGAGGCCGAGGATGAGATGGAGGGATGGAGAGGAGAGGTATATGAGAGAGGGGGGTGTGAGTTGGAAGCGTTGTAGTGAAATGGCAGGGGACAGAGTGACATGGAGGCGATTTGTTTGCAGCCACCCAGTGTGGGATTAAGGCGTCTGGCAATGGATAGACAGATAAAGACCAGTCCTTTGCCTAGACCTTATAGTCCTGCAAGTTTTAATATGATGTTATGGCTCCCCAATTCTGGCTTTATTTTAATTATCTCTCTCTCTCTCTTTTTTTTTTACTAATGAAGCCCTCTCACGTGATGTTGTATGCTGATGATTTGGTGTTGATTGCTGAGAATGAAGGGGAGGCTGAGGAAAGATTTAAGAAGTGGAGAGATGGTATGGGGCACAAGGGCTTAAGGGTAAATGCAGATAAAACAAAAGTGATGATATCTAGGGTTGGTGGCGGTACAATCAGAGGAGAGGGAGAGTGGCCATGTGCAGTTTGCCACATGGGTGTGGGAAGTAATTCCATCTTGTGCAGTGTTTGTGATAAGTGGGTGCACAAGAGATGTAGTGGTATTAGAGGTAGACTGCGAGATAATGCTGATTTCATGTGTGCGGTGTGTCGGGGAGAGCAGGCAGAGATTGTTAGGCGTGAGAGGGTTGAACTTGCAGGTGAGTCTCTTGAGTGTGTGGAGGAGTTTTGTTATTTGGGAGACATGTTATGTGCCGGAGGTGGGGCTGGAGTTAGCTCGGTTGCTAGAGTGAGAAGTGGTTGGAAGAAGTTCAGGGAGCTGTTGCCTCTCCTGACATTGAGAGGACTCTCCTTACGTGCTAAGGGGTCTTTGTATGCAGCATGTGTTAGGAGTGTGATGCTGTATGGTAGTGAGACCTGGGCAGTAAAGGAAGAAGATATTCGCAGGTTTAAACGTACAGAAATGACAATGATTAGGTGGATGTGCAGTGCGTCCCTGCGTGCAAGGCCTGGGGGGGCTGGGTTTACGATAGAAGAGTTGAGAGGTAGGATGGGACTGGAGTGTATTGGTGTTGTGATGAGGAGAGGTAGGCTGAGGTGGTTTGGACATGTGGAGAGGATGGGGGATGATAATTGGGTACAGAGGGTGAGAAGTGTTAATATTGGGGGAGGGGTTGGGAGGGGTAGACCGAGAAAGACATGGGACGAGGTCATTAAATGTGACTTAAGGGTTAAGGGACTGAATAGGGAGGCTGCCAGAGATCGAGCAGCGTGGAGAGCCGCCATTAGGTGACCAAGGCCAACACATGCAAGCATGTTGGAGCCTTCAAAAACGAAACGAAACGATCAAAATGTATCTATTTTAAATACTTGACTGCAGTAAAAGTACATCAGGTCAGCTCAGATGTTGCTGCACTGAAGCACAAAATTTTCAGTGAAAGAGAATCCCAAAGCACAAACTTGCGCTAGAACTGCAGCCCACTCAGCAATACACATCCAAGACTATGCCAGAAGCATAAATAGCATATATAAACTTACTGTTTCTGCAACTTTCACTATATCAATTTATCACAGAGCCCTATTCCTTTAAACCTTAGTACTGTACCAGGATTTTCAGGCCCTAATTTACTTATTCTGTAGTCTGCTTACTGTGCATTACTAACTTTAAAATGCTTCCCAACTTTCTGGTAACACAGCTTCACTACAATTGCATCTAGTCTCTGTATACCTTCACTATACACCCAACCCTCGGCTATCACGGGTTCTGATATAGCATTTTATCACTATCGCTCCTGTATAAAAAACTACCCGAATAACTTTATCGCGCACTAAATGCCTGCTATCACGCACCAGAAGTGTTAAAAAAAATTCAAAAAGGCTAGGTTCTGGTGCTCCTCACAGCCAACAAAAGATTCACTTGGTGATTAGTCGCGTGATGTAAATGCCAGCCGAGCACTGATTGCCCACCTGACCGAGTCTCCCCCGCCATCCACCAAGCCATTGAAGTGCTCGTCCTCAGACCACAAACAGTGACAGCGAGAACAATGACCCTTTTTGTGAAATTACAATGGCCAAATAACTCAAAGTCAAATGGCCACCCCTTACGGGATTATGGCGTCTGGCAATTGATGGAGAGATCACCCATTGTTGCCTCCATTAATGACGGTGAATTGTCTTGTTAGCGACGGCGAATTTGTCTTGGTGAATTGTCCCAAAACCATCAGTCCTTCCTGATGATTTCTTTATAGCTTTTATTTTTTTTCCTTTAGTTGATGACTAATGGCTTTGAAAAATAGTTTCACACTGCATTTTTTTTTCTAATGGGCTCTGAAACTTATTCCTCGCGAAATATGCGTGAAGACCGCAATCAAAAGAAATAGTAAGTTCTGCTTTATTAACCCTCCCCGTAAAACTAATAACTCAAAGTCAAATGGCCACCCCTTACGGGATTATGGTGTCTGGTGATAGATCACCCATAGCTGTCTTCATTAATGACGGTGAATTCTTGTTATTGTTGTGACGGGGAATTTGACTTGAGGCGAACTGTCCCAAAACCATCAGTTCTTCCTGACAACTTCTTTATAGCTTTTTTTTTTCTTTATTGTTGATGACTAATGGCTTTCAAATACAGTTTCACACTGCATTTTTTTTTTAATGGGCTCCAAAACTTATTCCTGGCGAAATATGCGTGATGCTAGACCGCCATCAAAAGGAATAGTAAGTTCTGTTTTTATTAACCCTCCCCATAAAACTAATAACTCAAAGTCAAATGGCCACCCCTTACGGGATTATGGCGTCTGGCAATAAATAAATAGATAGATCACCCATAGCTGCCTTCATTAATGACGGTGAATTCTCTTTATTGTTGTGACGGGGAATTTGACTTGAGGCGAACTGTCCCAAAACCATCAGTCCTTCCTGATGACTTCTTTATAGCTTCCCCCCCCCCTTTATTGTTGATGACTATTGGCTTTAAAAAATAGTTTCACACTGATTTTTTTTTTTTTAATGGGCTCCAAAACTTATTCCTGGTGAAATATGCATGATGCTAGACTGCCATCAGAAGAGATACAGTAGTAAGTTCTGTTTTTATTAACCCTCCCCGTAAAACAAATAACTCAAGTCAAATGGCCATCCCTTACGGGATTAGGGCGTCTGGCAATAGACAGATAGACAGTACAGTATATTTCTTATTTGCATGCTCATTTTTAGACCATTATATGTTATATGTGGTACAAAAAGGGTATCTTAGGGGTAAATATTGAGGTCATGGCACCAATTAGAATTACAGTAATCTCCCTACTATCCGGACGTCCACTATCCGGATGCATCACTATTCAGACATCGTAGGCTGTCCGACCCCCAAAATGCCCCAAAATTCGGAAAAATAAGAAAAAATCCGATTTTTTTGGACAGCGCCAGTTTGAATTTCCCGCGCGCACCGAACAGCTGTGTTTTTGCGCCTCCCGCCTCTCCCACGGTCTCATTTCCCGCTCAGCTCCCGGCTCGTCAACACGCTCTCAACATGGCTGCTGAAGTGCTTGGTTTTATGAAGGGCTTGATGCTGCTCTGCACCTTCTTCATCATGTATGTGATGATGGCCCCGCCACTTGAGAAGAGGAAGAAAGTCGTTTTGACTCTGGAGAAGAAGCGGGAGGTATTGGAGAAGGTGGACGCCGAGTGGCCGACATCACGGATCCTCCGTGAATTCAACCTCCCTCGCTCCACTTTGTTTGATATCAAGAGGTCCCGAGACAAACTACAGCAGTACACGGCTGATTTAGCTTCGAAAACCAGACAGAACGTGGAGAGGAAGATGATGTTTACTCCTAAGCATGCTGACATTGACCATTCCACACTCATCTGGTATCGACAACAACGTGCTGCTGGTGTGTTGGTACGTGGAACGGAGCTGAAAGCTCATCTCGGACTCTGACAGCGACTAAATTCTCCAGGACTTGTCACTAGACCACACGGGAATTTACTGTTATGTACAGTGCAGTGAAGTGATGTGATGCAAGGTATGCGAATGGAAATGTTGTGGAAAGTGCTGGTGAGTGTGAATTGTAGCGGAAGTGCTAAGGTGTGTCAGGTGCAAGGTCTTACTGTCAGTCTGAGATGACCGAGCAGGTTTTACATCAGGATGGTGGCATCATTCTCGTAAGTACCCTAACTTCATCAAAATTCCTTGTTTTGTTCTTCCCATATCATTAATCTCATGCATAGACTGTGTGAAAGATGATTTCCATAATGATTTTCAAGTCTAACCTGTTTTCAGCATGCTGTAAAGTGCTAAAAAAATTCCTATAAATGTTAATCATAATTTCCTGCTTTCAATTTAATTTTTTCACGCATGGTTTTGAAGTGCACCAGCTATGAAAAAGGTGAATGCCATTGATTTGTGTGAAAGATGATTTCCATAATGATTTTCATGTCTAACCTGTTTTCAGCATACTGTAAAGTGGTAAAAAATTCCCATAAATGTTAATCATAATTTTCTGCTTTTAATTTTATTTTTTCATGCATGGTTACCACTAGTATTGAAGTGCACCAGCTGTGAAAAAGGTGAATGCCATTGATTTTCATGTCCGGTACCTAAACAAAGCTGCCAACTCAGTGAACAGCTGTGCCTAACTTACCTCAGATTCATTTTTTTTAGTTAAATTTAAATGAATTCATGCTTTGTGTTCATTATTTTAGTGCACTAGCTGTGAAGAAGGTGAATGCCAGTGAATTTCATGTCCGATCCTAACCTAACCTAACCATTTTGTTAATCATAATTTCCTGCTTTTAATTTTATTTTTTCATGCATGGTTACCACTAGTACAGTACTGAAATGCACCAGCTGTGAAAAAAGTGAATGCCATTGATTTTCATATCCTGTAACTAAACAAAGCTGCCAACTCAGTGAACAGCTGTGCCTAACTTACCTCAAATTCATTCTTTTTGGGTTACATTTAAATGAATTCATGCTTTGTGTTCATTATTTTAGTGCACTAGCTGTGAAAAAGGTGAATGCCAGTGAATTTCATGTCTGGTCCTAACCTAACCTAACTTAACCATTTTTCTGGTAACAATTTACATCATTTACTGTATGTGATGCTTTGTATCCAATAATTTAGTGCATAAAATGTGAGAAAAGATGATTTCCATGTCCGATACTTACTTACACTATGGTGGCAAGTTCTGAGCACCTATGCCTTACTCACCTCTAAATCATCATTTTTTGGTTAAAATTCAATTAATTCATGCTTTGTGTGCATTATTTATGTGAAAGGGGACCTAAATAAGTGCTATGCATGTCCGGTAGGGAGGTAGGAAGGTAGTTTTCTGATTTAGGTTAGGTTAGGTTACGGTCAGGAATGACTGGTGCTGGAGCTTCAGGGCCACTATCCGGACAAGACCACTGTCCGGACATACCTTTGGCTTTATTACGTCGGATAGTGGAGTGATTACTTACCATAAGTTCTTCAATTTGGTTATCGCGTTTTCAGCTATAGCGCAGCCATGGCGGCACCAATTAGGTGTGATGGCCGAGGGTGGGGTGTAATTCCTTTCTTCCTGTTACACTATCATCACTGTGCATGAGTGCTCCCCCACCTAAAACTATGCTTTCTAGCCTTCATCCACTTTGCTTCATTTCCCTGGCTTCCTTCTAAGGCCTCAACACTGTACTGCTCTATCTCCACTGTGTTCCCTTAATTTAACAAATCTCTGAGCCTTCCTGCCATAACTTTTCCCCAAACACACATGCTAGCAATCAACATTTCCTTGAGAACTTGATTAAAATTACATCTTGAAGTATGAGAAAGGGGAAAAAATAAAATGAAAAATTAATAAAAATAAGATCCATCAACAGGTTTTTCCCAGTTGAGAACTTGATTAAAATTACATTTTGAGGAAGTATGAGAGAGGGGAAAAAATAAAATGAAAAATTAATAAAAATAAGATCCATCAACAGGTTTTTCCCAGTAACAGATTGCTGCATTACAAATGCTCTTTCATGTTATAAAGCAAATGTCTCCTTTCCTTCCATCCTCTTCTGTCTTTTTTTCCTTCATTCTTTCCTCGTCCTTCTGTCTACGGGTGACTTTACACTACCTCTTCTGTCTTTCTTTCCTTCATTCTTTCCTCTTCCGTCTGCCTGTGGGTGACTCTTCACTGAGTGACAAGCCAAATGGTTTCCTGTACACCAGGAAACCATTTACTACGCTGAGTGGTAACCATACAACCAGATTTTGGCGCCTGGTGGTTTAGCAGGTAATTAAGGCACTCCAATCGGATTAAGCTGGTGAAGGTTTATATCTAAGGGGTGGTTGGGGTTTATTGCTCACGTAATGCCACTCAGGGATGAGTGAGGCTGGTCACTCTCATCTTAAATGTCAGGACCAACTTGCCTAGCCCCGGGCTCTTACGCTCCTTATGGGGCAACGTAGGATTGGATGATGAATGGATGATGGATAATAACCAAACATGTACCATGCAAATGACATCTCTGTCCATTACATACTGCAATACAATATGCAGCAAACTTCCCCCCCCTCCCCTTTTTTTTTTTTTTTTTTTTTTTTTTGAGGGAGGGGGGACAAGCTGACCCCCGACTAACTACACCATTACCTCAAACTAACCCTCTATCCCCCAAAAGGCAGATAGTTGACCACACAAGAGACACTTCAGTATCCAGTCTTTTAACCCGTCAAGTCCCGACCAGTTTTTTACCCAGCCTACCCCCAGATCCCGACCGATTTTCGACTTTTTGTTTTTTGGCTAAAACCGTCGCTTTTGGTGAGAAATATCAAAAATTCATAGTGAAATCATGATCCTGAGGTAAAAAAATGTTGATACAGGTGTCACTCAACCTTATGTTTTCCTTCTTTTTCAGGGTACAGTGCTTCCTCCAATTTTGCGAGAATATGGTCGACAAAAAACCTCGCAAAATCGAAATTCGCAAAGTTTAAACAATTAAATATATGCAATAAAGGTAAATTGGTCGACATCACCCCAAGGTAAGCACTTTTTCCAACTCTTTCTCTCGACTCTACCTCTTAATTTTATGATGATAAATGAAACAAACATGGACTGATGTATTGTACAGTAATATTATGAAAACATCATAGGTAAGAAACATAAAAAGAAAAAAAATGCATATTTACACTGATGTGAAGACTGGCGTGGTGTACGGGACTGGTGGCGGGGCAAGGCTTGGGTGCGACTACTGTGGTGTAAACAAACGTGGCGGGGCGGCAGAACACCGAACTAGGAGGCACAGTACGCCCAGTGAACCGCGACGTCACTATTCCACGTGGCAAAGTAGTGCGGGAAGACGACTTTCCCACCACTCGACCTCGCAAAGTGTGTGATCGCTCGCAAAGTTAATAAATGTTAAAAAATAAATTACTTAGAACTACCTCGCAAAATTGGTGATTCGCAAAGTTAACGTTCGCAAAGTTGAAGGATGTACTGTACCTGGCTAAGAAAACGAACTATGGAAGGGTTGACTAATTCAAGCCACTTTAAATTACATATTTATCTCATTTATTTGGTACGAATTTATGTGTAGTAAAAGTCTATAATGGTTTTCGTTTCGTTTCGTTTTTGAAGGCTCCAACATGCTTGCATGTGTCAGCCTTGGTCACCTAATGGCGGCTCTCCATGCAGCTCGATCTCTGGCAGCCTCCCTATTCAGTCCCTTAACCCTTAAGTCACATTTAATGACCTCATCCCATGTCTTTCTCGGTCTACCCCTCCCAACCCCTCCCCCAATATTAACACTTCTCACCCTCTGTACCCAATTATCATCCCCCATCCTCTCCACATGTCCAAACCACCTCAGCCTAAATATAGGCATTATAAGCACTGTTCACTTACCCAAAACGCCAGTATATGGCACCTTCCTTTACGACATTACCACTTCATCACTTCTGTTTGTTTCTACCTCTAGCTTCTTTGTTTCTTTGTCCTCCACCACAGGAATCACTTTCACTGTGAATTTCGTCATTAGAGAGACCGTGGGGCAACATACCTTTACTGGCTAGATTGCTGATAACAGGTGAATTGCCCAGTGTGGGGGGAGGGGGGGAAGGGAGGGTTAGGAGGGGCCAGGCAGTATCCCCGCTTGAGAGCAGGTAGAGGAAGGTCTCCCACATATGCCTACCAAAAATCACCTGCGAATGTTGAAAAATGTGCACACAAATGGGCCTTGCAATTGTGTGACGTACGGTGTACGTCGTTGGGTCTGTCCGCGGAAAAAGGTTGCGACGTACACCGTATGTCGATGGGACTTGGCGGGTTAAAGGCAATGTGTTTAGGTATCTCAAAATGAACAGATCTTGGATGCAGCTTTCTTAACTGCATAAGCACAGCATAAATCTTTCCAACCCTACCCAAGGACAAAAGTGTACCTTTTAGCCCAGTTGATGGCCACGAGTCATCAGATTAGAATGCTGATTTGACCACAAACCAATGAGATTCATTTCCACTTTATAACTAAGGCTCACTGAATTTCATGAAAGCATGATTCATCAGTCAAATTGTACAAATGGCCAAATTTCATAGGACGAACACAAACCAACTTCAGTAATGAAGATTTCATTTTTACCACATATCTAAACCTCAATAATTTTAATGCACCCATGACTCAGCATTCAACTTGTAGGAGTAGCCCATTCCCATCATACGAAAACAAACTTATTATAGCCAGACTTCAATGTGGCCACCACCTTTCCCTGCTACAAAACCAACTCAAAATGCAACCCATGAAAAAATCCACACTGCCCAAATTGCAATGCAGACTCCCACACCACAGAAACTTACTACATGCACCATAACATCACAAGACAGAGAGTCCTTTCAACATAACCATACACACACACACAAAACGACTTCTTGGAGTGACCAGGTGAAGTCACCAATTTCCTGCAGTCAACAGTAAGATGTGACGGTTTCAACAACAAAAACACTAGAATATGAAGCTAATCATGGAAAGCTGCTATGAAAAGAAAGTTCGTGCCACAGTATTATCTTACTCTACCACTGCTGAGTTACAGCACGAGGGAAAAAAAAAAAGTTAAGGCAAAAGATTGTCATTATAGCTTACATCACTCCCAATCAAAGTTGCTGTGAGGTGAAGTGCCGGTTGGGTGAAAGGCCATAAGCTTTTTTGTGAGGAAGAACATCTACCTATCTCTCTATTGCCAGATGCCTTAATCCTATAAGGGGTGGCCACAAACAAATTGTCTCCATGTCACCCTGTCCCCCACCATTTCATTGCCCTGCTCCCAGCTCACACCCCCCTCTCTCATATACCACTCCACTCCATCCCTCCATCTCCTCATGTACAGTACATTTAAGGACATGGTTTACCTATTATTCATGTCCATTGTATCTACTTCACACTCAGGGATATGTCTGTTACATGGCTCCTGATTTTTTCATTTTTTTTTTTAAATGCAAGGAAGAAGAAAGCAAAGGCAAATATACAGATAAATCACAACTTTCCCAGCTGAGAATATTAGCCAGCAGAGGAAAGTGGGAAGTAGAGGAGATGAAATCCAAGGTGGTTATGTCAAACTGTACAAGATAAAGCATTTTCTAATTTACACTGCACTTTTTTGGTTAATATTAGATGAACATTTGGTATAGTTATTCAATTATGTACCCAGTATCAATAAATTTAAATGCATACACCATAATGTGGTAACCCTAATTAAAAAAATATATATTTCCTTCAATTCTGCTTCACCTACAGTACTATACAGTACACATTATTAGGCAATATAAATTTTTCTACACACTTTAATCAAAATAATGACAATCACCATCATCATGAGAAGGTGGATGGAGTGGTTGGTGAGTGGGGTGTGCCTGCAGAGATGGGTGAGAATGGCAGTGCTTTAGTGGACATTTGTGCCGGGAGGGGGTTGGTGTTAGCTAATACCCTCTTCAGGCACAAAATGATCCATAGGTATACATGGCGAGCGTTGAGAAGGGTGGATGGTGAACTGAATGAACGGAAGGCAATGACTGACTGTGTGTGTGGATGAAAGGATGAGAAGACATGTAATGGATGCAAGAGTATATAGAGGTTGGGGGAGTGGACTTTCTGACCACCACTTGGTGGTGGCCAGAATCAGAATCCAAACAAGATGGAGGAAGAGAAGAACGGAAGGACAGGAGGCAGTATCTGTTAAAAGGAGGGTAGAAAAGTTACAAGAGGATGGAATAAAGGCTGAATATAAAAGGGAAGTGGAGGAGCAATTGGGTAAATATAGATTGGAGCAGATGGGGGACATGGAAGGTGTGTGCGAGATATTCACAGAAGAAATCTGTGCAGCATGTGAGGTTGTGTGTGGGGTGAAGAGAAGACAAAAGGGGGTTCAGGGAACAGCATGGTGGACAGAAACGGTGAGACAGGCTGTGGCACAGAAGAAGAAAGCATATAATGAGTGGATGAGGAACAGGGGCGTCAAAGAAGCTGAGAGGTGGACGAGAGAGTTATATGTAGAGAGGAGGAGAGAGGTGAAAAGATTAGTAAGAGAGAGTAAGAAGAGAGTGGATGAGGAATTTGGAAGGAATCTGAGTGCAAAGTGGAGGGAATGTAAGAAAATGTTCTGCAAAGAGGTAAAGAGAGCTAGGCAGGGTGCCAACAAAGTTAGTGGGGATGTGAAAGATAAAAATGGTAGATTACTGGTGGAGAAGGGAGAAAAAGTGAACAGATGGAGAGAACACTTTAAAGAATTGTTGAACATAGAGAATGAAAGTAATGCAAGTATAAGTGGCTGAGGAATGGCAGGGAGAAGGAGGGTTGTGAGAAGAGAGGAAGAAATCAGTAGGATGGAAGTGGTGGAAACAATGAAGAAAGTTAAAATGGGGAAAGCCCCAGGAATTGATGGTGTGTGTGGTGAAATGCTGAAGCATGGGGGAGAGATAGTAATAGAATGGATGTGGAAGGTGTGCAGATTGGCCTGGGAGGAGGGTAGAGTCCCAGAGGATTGGAAGTCAGGTATAATTATTCCTCTGTACAAAGGAAAAGGGGAAAAAGAAGTGTGTGGTAATCACAGGGGCATTTGCCTTCTTAGTGTAAAAGGAAAAGTATATGGTAGGACACTTATTGACAGAGATAGGGAAATAACAGAGGAATTAGTTGGAGAAGAACAAGGAGGTTTTGGGAAGGGAAGAGGTTGTGTAGACCAGATATTCATCCTTCGATCTTTAGTAGAAAAGTTTCTAGAGAATGGAAAGAAGTTGTATGCAGCCTTCAAGGATTTGGGGATAGCATATGACAGGGTGGATAGACAAAGATTGTGGAAAGTATTAAGAATATATGGAGTGGATGGGAAGTTGTTGAAGGCAGTGAAGAGTATGTATGAGGGTGCTAAGGCTGCAGTGCGTGTTGATTGCAAACTGAGTGAGTCTTTCCATTTGAAGGATGGATTGAAACAAGGATGTGTCATGTCACCATGGTTGTTCAATCTGTACATGGATGGGGTTATAAAAGAGATACAAGGTCGGGGAGTGCATGCTGGAGCGACCCTAGTGAGAGAGGGCAGTGTTTGGAAACTCCCTGTACTGTTGTTTGCAGATGATACTGTGTTGTTGAATGAAGATGATGGGGAGCTGCAAGGCATGGTAGATGAGTTTGGGAGAGTGTGTAAGAAACGGAATCTAAAGGTGAATGTAGGGAAGAGTAAAGTGATGGTCTTCGAGAGAAGTGAAGCCAGTGAATGTACAGTGAGACTGGATGGGAAGGATATGGAGAATGTGAGTGAATTTAAGTACTTGGGCAGTGTGATGAGTAAGGATGGAAGTCTGGAGGGTGAAGTGCTCGAAAGGGTGCAGCAGGGAAGGAAGGTTGCTGGTTCCTTGAAAGCAGTGATAAGAAACAGGGAAGTGAGCATGGAAGTGAAAAAGTTGTTACATGACAGTACTGTGATACCAACTCTAACATATGGAAGTGAAGCTTGGACCCTGTTGGAAGGACAGAAGTCAAGAGTGAGAGCAGCGGAAATTAGTTATCTGAAAGAAGCATGTGGAGTCACATGGAGACAGACTAACAAATGAGGAAGTGAAGAAGCGTTGCGGTATGGATGTGGACGTGATAGGAAGCGTTAGGAGAAACAAGTTAAGGTGGTTCGGGCATGTGGAGAGGATGGAGAGTGAAAGACTGACGAGGAAAGTGTATGTGAGTGAGGTGGAGGGGGGAAGAGGGAGGGGGAGGCCGAGGATGAGATGGAGGGATGGAGTGGAGAGGTACATGAGAGAGAGGTGTGTGAGTTGGGAGCGGGGTAGTGAAATAGCCGGGGACAGAGCGACATGGAGGCGATTTGTTTGTGGCCACCCCGTGTGGGATTGAGGTGTCTGGCAATAGATAGATAGACCATCATCCTTATGTTCATATAATAATCATTATCCTGTACTGGTATGCCTCAGGACAGTTTCAATTCATTCTGGCTATTATCACAGAATCATTTCTAAAGAGAGCCAACTGGGCTGAAGGGTTTATTCCAAATGTATAAGAACGTACCATTCTTTACCATTTCAAACGAGTTTCACAGTGCAAAGACGGTATATAATAAATAATAATAATAATAATAATAATAATAATAATAATAATAATAATAATAATAACAACAACAGTAATTCCTCACAGTAAGTCCATAGTATACAAAATATACAATTAAGTTGTCTGTATAATTAGGCAGGAAGATAATTTTCTGCTAAACTTTTAGCTTAGCTCCTATAATTCCAAGATATATATTTTATTCTTGCTACTACAAGACTAGTTAACTGTTTGCCTGAGAAAGAACATATGATTGGGTGCCTGGTGGTTAGTAAGTGGGTAGGGGAGTGTGGGTACCAAAAGTAGGTAATAGTGCACAGTACTATGAAAACTATTAGAGCTACAGTAGACCTACACACACATCACTGAACAGCTTGTGAATAAGTGATGGATGTTGCTCAATTTACCTCTTCCCAAATGTTAGGGATGATTTGATAGGCATGGTTAGTGGTATGGACATAATGCAAGGATATGAAGGGGTGCTCGTATGGTACAAGGAATGAAGAGGGCGAAAATATACTGGAGTTCAGAGAAGCAATGAAAATGACTATGTTTGATGCTGTTGTGAGGAAGAGAGACAGAAGGTTTATTACATATGAATCCGGTGGTAACAGCATCCAGATTGACTACTTTCTGGGAAGGAGGGCTGATAAGATGCTAAGAAACGATGTGAGAGTTATAGAGTGCAGAAACACTGGTTACATGTGACATGGTACAAAAGAATCAGGTACCAAAGATGGGACCTATGCATCCAAGAGGAAAAATGGAAGTTCAAAAAACCAAGCAGCAAGGATGCCTTCAATAGCAAGATGAGTAAAAAGGTGGCCAAACAGGATGCTGTAGGCAGAATGTTAAATAGCAGTACAGAGCTGTCAAGAACAATCTCTTGAGGGTAACTGATTCAGTGTGTAGATGAACAAGGGGCCCACCAAGACATAAGGTAACATGGTGGTGGGGTGAGGGTGTAGAAGCTGCAGATAAGGAGAAAAGAAGACTTCCCAGGAATGGAAAAGAGGTTGTAAGAGAGAAAGACTTGGCTGCCATGTGCAGGACCAGAAGGGAGGTCTGTGAGTATCACAGACTTCTATTGGAAAGCCTAGAAGTGTCAAAAGGAAGAATGTGGTAATTAAGGTGGCAATGGAGAACAAGACAGTAAACAAGGGTGAGCAGTGTGTCAGGAATGATGAAAGAAGAGTAGTGATGGACAGCAAGGATATTAAGATGCTTGGAGCACACTGTAACCAGTTGCTGATTAAGAAGGTTTGAAGTCAGCAGAGCCAGTGTTTGGCCCTTGGTCTTTCACTGATGCCGCTACTGTGAGCAGGGCAATTTGTAGGACGCAGCTGGGGAAGGAAGCGGGTGTGTCTGGGTTGACTACTGAGATGTTGAATACCTCAAGAGATATATGAGTGGGTTTAGTTCCTGATTTGATAATTTCAATTATATATGAGTATGTTGTTCCAGATGAATGGCTGAAGAGCACAACTGCAAATGTGTGCTATATAAGGGGGACTGTGTTTCCCTGCAAAGATGAAATTAAAAAGGCACAAAAATTCTGCACGATAATTAAGGTAATGGAGAGTCTTGGTAGGTGTAAGTGAGAGAGTGAATAATGATATGTTGCAGTTTGGGTTTATGCCAGGCGAAGTGACCACTGATGAAATATTCAATGTCCGACGCTTCAAGAAAAATATATAGGATGGTAGACAGCTGACTTTGTATCTGATGATTTGGAGAAGGTCTATAACAGAGTTCCCAAGGAGCTAGTAAAGTGGGCAATGAGAGAGGCTGGGATCGATGCACTGTTTGTGATAAGAAGGTGCATAGAGATCTAATGGCATTGCTGGTTAGCTGCAAAAAAATGCTGATTTCATGTGTGTGGTGTGCAGGAGACCATGAAGAGACTGAGAGGCGGGAAAGGACTGACGTTCCAGGAAGGTCTCTTAAATGTATGTTACAAACTTTATTTGTGGGATATAATATGTACTAGAGGTGGAGCTGGAACTAGTTCTTTGTCTACAATAAGGAGTGGTTGGAAGTTAAGGGAACTGTTGCCTCTCCGGACAATCATAGGACTCTCCCTACACATTACAGGGTCCTTATATGCAGCATGTTAGGAGTGCAATGCTGTCCAGTCCAGTAGTGACATGGGAAGTAAAAGAAAGGATACTTGTAGGCTCAAATGTACAGATCTGATAATGATTAGATGGATGTTTGGTGTGTCATTGAATGACAGACCAGGGAGGATAGGATTGCAAACTGATAGCTAAGAAAAGGATAGGATGCGAATGTACTAGTACTGCAATGAGAAGGGGTTGACTGAGATGGTCTGGACATGTGAAGAGTAAGGAGAATGATAACTGAATGCAGAGAGTAAGAGGTGTGAACGTTGAGGGTAGGGTTGCAAGAGGCTGACCAAAAAAGACCTGGGACGAGGTCACATTGGGACTGAATAGAGGCTGGTACAGATTGAGCAAATGGATAGCTGCCATTTGGTGACCAATGCCAACACATGCAGGTATGTTGGTGCTTTTACAAATGACAAAAACCAAAGGCTTGAAAAATTACTGTATCTTATGTAACATATTCTGTCATTGGTCTGTGTATCAATCTGTCATCAAATCCTTTTTTATCCCTGATTTTGGCAATATAAAGTACAGTAATTAGAGAGAAGCCAATCCCATATTACCTCTTTCGAGGAGTAATGGCCAACGGTTAAGCTACCACAGTATAGTACGTTAATGGTAATCAACCAACTTCCCTAGATGACATGACTGAAAAACCTTCAGTAACCTTTTTGGATCTGAACCCCCACACACCATCACACTAACTGGGGTATTGTAACCGCATGATCACCAGGTGCTCTAGTGCATGTAGGAATTTCTTTAGACTGACAACAGAGAACTGTCTGAGATAGTACAGAAACAAAAGGGTTGACAGATGCATTTAAAATTAAATCTAATAAAACTGATGCCATGATTCCTCTTGATGACATCCCCAATTTAGGTTGGCCATAGTACAGCTGATGTTTTCAATGGACTGGAAGATAAACCAGCTTTTGGTTTATTCCTAAGTGTGTGTCCCAAATATGAGGCAAATAGGACAATAAAATAAATAAATAAAAAAGTAAAGGGCATGAACAGATCTTGAATTTGGCTGTTATCTTGTTTGTTTGTTTTTGAGAGAACAATCTTGTGGGATCCTGACCTTTGGTTCCTTCTTCCTTGGATTAAAAAAAAAAAAAAAAAAGTCTGGCAAGGTACAGCTTGATGTTTTCTATGGACTGGAAGCTAAATCAACAATCAAATGGACTTACAATGAGGAATTACTGCATGGTTCTGCCACACTACTGACCTGGCACAATTACAACCAAAATTTTGCTGTCACTTCCCTGCCAGCTGGTGAGTGGAAGGTGATATATGGTTATTATGAGACAGCACTATGAACCAAACAACAAAGAGGACTGAAAAGAAAGGACACTCTTATCTTTGGGAAAGAATGAGAAGTTAATTACATAAAATACTGATGTGCTTGGGAAAGAGAGAGAAAAACAAATTACTGAAAATAGAGTATTGTGATGTGATAGCAACATGAAGGAAGTGAGAAGAAATATTAGTCTTTGATGCTTGGGAAGGAATGAGAAATCTGATACATGAAATACTTTGTGAAAAGTACATGGCAAATGGGTCTGAGGAGGAGGGACACTAACATTCAGGGAGGAATGAGATATAGGGAAGGCAGAACACAATGCTGGAAGGGGACTGGCAGGGAACTTTTGCTTGCAATTGTAACTCAGGTCCATGGAAAAGCAGTGGGTGACTTACCTTGAATATACATTAAAAAAATTAATAAAACTATTGAACACAGGCATCTTCCAGTGTCAATGGTGAAGATAGGAGGTGCCATTATAAATGCCCCTCAACTCCCTTCCCCTGCAAGGAGGATGGGGGACTGCAGGGTGAGGTAGGGTCCAAAGCTCTTACACTTAATGGGTACAACACCAATTTTCCAGCATCAGATGGTTCCGCTTTTAATGTGGACAGTATCATGAGGGGGCACTTGAAATTCCCGCACCTGCCAGACTAGTTTACCAGGTGGCCATTGTGTTCAGGTTTTTGAAGAGATTCAATGCAGTGACATTTTATTGTGCTAAAAACAAAAACAATATACCATGATAACACAGAACTGTTCAAAAACTGGACTGTGGCATTCCCAAGTGGAAGATGTGTGAACATATACGGTACTGGTTCCTCAACTGCTTATGACATCAAAAAGTAAAGGGAAAAAACACTGATTTTCTAGGAAGATGGTGATTCGAAAAAGCAAATGAACATGCGAAAAATTATGAAGGTCGGTAAGAGCACTGAACATAAGGAATGGTTTCGAAAACATCAGATGAAGTGGACTTGTCAGGAAGCTTGATAACAAACCAGGCTCAGTTCTTCCATAAAAAAATTTAATTAGAACATGCGTGTGATTACTCTGAAGCACAGTGGGTCAGAGGTGTATTGTTGAATTATTATACATGATCTCCCATGTCCCAGTTGAATTATTTTATGTGACATAAGTAGCCTTGGTTAGTCCGGGAAAACGGTTCATCCAACACAGCTCTGGAATGAAGGGTGCCAGAAAACTGGTGTTGTACCTGTATTTAAAAAATGGGGAAATGAAACTCTGTAGCCTAACATTTATTTATGCTGATAAAGAGCAATTAGTGGGAGGGGTGCCTTCATGTCGTGGCACTGATACAGAGGGACAAAGTTTAGGAATGTCTTCAGCTCTCTTTTTCATATATCCCATGACGACGATTTTGGACTGCAGGAGAATGGATATTTCAGCCTGCAGTCCAGTGGGTTCATATCCAAGGGCCTCAACAACAGTTTAACTGAATGCAGCCCAAATCACAGACCTATAATCTTTTGTCAATATTTCTCAATCAATATCAGTCTGTAGCCAAATTCCTTAATCCCAAGCATTCCTGATGGCAAAATAGTAATCTCTGGTCAGGCTAAAGTTGAGTATAAATATAACTAAAAGCCTTAAATCCAGATGGGGTGGATAGCACTGGCAGAACCATTTTTGTACTAAGGCAACAATTAATGAAAAAATATCCTGTTACTCACAGAAACCCACAAACAGCAGCAGAGGCATTGGTAGTGGTGGCGGTGGTGACAGTGTTGGTGGTATGCACTTGTAGAAGCAGCAGTGTTGGTGCCTCTTTTACATTTGGAACACGAGGACACTCCCTGAAATCCAATAATATGCCTTAGTGCTCAAGTCTGAACATAAGATAACCCTTTTACTATGGAGGAGTTGTGTCACAAATCTTTTTAGTTTATGAAATCAGTGCTGATGAAGTCTGCCCTCACATGCTGGCAATGACATAACCTGGCAGCTCTACTACTTAGCTTTATAAACCTTCAACTCCTCCCTATTCCCCCAACAGAGAATGGTGTGATGCAGGAGGAAAATGTCAGCCCACAGCCCATTAATTCATATGTAGAAGAGGTTGGACCACAACAAAATAACAACAGATATATAATAATCATAAAAGCTGGATGATAAGTTACAATTAATTTTTACAAATTAATTTTTACAAATATTAAGGCTTTTAGTTATATTTATACTCAACTTTAGCCTGACCAGAGATCAACACCAAATCATCAGCATACAACATCTTCCATGGGAGTCCATCTCTGAAGTCACGTGAGAGGGCTTCAAGCACCATGATAAACAACAAGGGACTCAAAACTGACCCCCGTGAATGTTGGTGTGCATCAGGGGTCAGTTTTGAGTCCCTTGTTTTTATCATGGTGCTTGACGGCCTCTCACGTGACTTCAGAGATGGACTCCCATGGGAGATGTTGTATGCTGATGATTTGGTGTTGATTGCGGAGAATGAAAAGGAGGCGGAGGAAAGATTTAAGAAGTGGAGAGATGGTATGGGGTACAAGGGCTTAAGGGTAAATGCAGATAAAACAAAAGTGATGATATCTAGGGTTGGTGGCGGTACAATCAGAGGAGAGGGAGAGTGGCCATGTGCAGTTTGCCACAAGGGTGTGGGAAGTAATTCCATCTTGTGTAGTGTTTGTGATAAATGGGTGCACAAGAGATGTAGTGGTATTAGAGGTAGACTGCGAGACGATGTTGATTTCATGTGTGCGGCGCGTCGGGGAGAGCAGGTGGAGATTGATAGGCGTGAGAGGGTTGAACTTGCAGGTGAGTCTCTTGAGTGTGTGGAGGAGTTTTGTTATTTGGGAGACATGTTATGTGCCGGAGGTGGGGCTGGAGTTAGCTCGGTTGCTAGGGTGAGAAGTGGTTGGAAGAAGTTCAGGGAGCTGTTGCCTCTCCTGACATTGAGAGGACTCTCCTTACGTGCTAAGGGGTCTTTGTATGCAGCATGTGTTAGGAGTGTGATGCTGTTTGGTAGTGAGACCTGGGCAGTAAAGGAAGAGGATATTCGCAGGTTTAAACGTGCAGAAATGACAATGATTAGGTGGATGTGCAGTGCATCCCTGCGTGCAAGGCCTGGGGGGGCTGGGTTTACGATGGAAGAGTTGAGAGGTAGGATGGGACTGGAGTGTATTGGTGTTGTGATGAGGA
>JAGKTI010007900.1:0-35308 GCA_018397915.1 Birgus latro | reverse complement strand
AAAAAAGCGATGGTAGAAATGACTTATGATGATGATGGTGATAATGACCTTATTATAGGTTTGATTACTTTAAGGAGCGTAGCACCTCTGAATGCACCATCAGTAACCAGGAGCACAGAAGAGCGATCATGCGGTTCAGCAGACAGCAAACTCTTTAAGGCTGCATGCGTTTCATCCACAGAAGTGGCCATCTCTAAAAAAAAAAAAAAAAAAAAAAAAGGTTTAAAGACATTCTAATTAATAACTTTAACAGCGATTTAGGCTACTTTTTTTTTGTACTTTTTATTCTGGCTAACATTAGACGAGTATACTACGCTCAAGAAAAACCTGAGACACTAAAAATGTTACAAACTATCACGATCGACACTGATGTCCAAAAAAAGAAATAAGTAGGTTATTTCAACTTACGATGGGCATTTTCATTCAGTAGATAGAAATACACACACACACACATACATACACACACACACACTCACACACACACACACACTCACACACACACACACACACACACTCACACACACACACACACACACACACACACACACACACACACACACACACACACACAAGGGTTAAGTGTCCACCGACAAAAGGGTTTCAGAGTCAAAACTGGAGATCTTTATAATATGGTATTTAGTGTGGAATAAAATACTCGCACATCAACTTACCAGAAGTACGAGGCAGGTGGGCGTGAACAAGGATGCAAGTGACTCCTAGGACAAGCCCCAGTTTCTTTGCTAAAGCTGACATCATTCTGGCACCACCATCAACGCCACCATCACGTCACCACCACTACCACACTTCCCTGTTACCACCACCACCGTCACCTTCGTCACAAGCGCTCTCCAACACCACACACGTCAACCGCTACCACACGTATCTACACAAGGGACGCCCAGGACTGGTTGGTGTGAGAGGAATAAGACAAGTAAAAGAGGTGTAGAATAAGAATAAGATGTTGAGGGCTGGCACAGTACAGAAAAGGACAGATGACAGGTAACCCCCCTCTCAAAATAGGGGGGGAGGGGGAGCAGAAGCTAGATTTTGAGAAATAAGTACAAATCAGATAAAAATATATATAAGATAGATACCAGGATTGCGGTAAACCCTTTGAGGTGTAATTGACCTTGACTGTAGCATCGTAGATCGGTTACGTCACTGAACCATCCGACTCTTCCTCTGACCTCTATAGCATTGGACGTACAAGACAAGTGAATACTCATTGCTTACTTATACACTTTTACTTTAACTTGGATTAAAATTATCGTCTGTGTTAAAAACTGATATATTACAATTAATTACCAGTAGAATAAGATATAGTCATTACAAGTGATGTGGAAATTATGTAAAGCTGTAGCAGTGTCTCGTTCTGCCAACGGGTCATGTAAAATAAGCTGTACAACTACGAAAGTCTGAGCCAAATTAAGGTGAAAGGAGTATAGTACCACACATGACTGACAGACGGGTAGGTGAAAGAATACTTTTCCCTGTGCAGCTTAATGACGTCCGTTTTCATGTGTTCTTGCTGCCGCCACAGTATTTTCTTTAGCTTAGGTGAAACATTTTTTACTGTTGAGTAGGCACTAACGTTTTGAACCGTATCTAAACCAACCTAACCTAACCTAACCTACTGTTTATTCCATCAGCTATTTATTAATTCATTCATTTTAATAATAATAATAGTAATAGTAATCTATCTATCTATCTATCTATTGCCAGATGCCTTAATCCAGTAAGGGGTGGCCACAAATTAATCGCCTCCATGTCGCTCTGTCCCCGGCCATTTCACTGCCCTGCTCCCAGCTCACATCCCCCCTCTCATATACTTCTCCACTCCATCCCTCCACCTCATCCTTGGCCTTCCCCTCCCTCGCCCCTACAACTCGCTCATAGACACTCATTATTATAGGCTTAAAATGGTATGAGTCTCTTAGAATATTCCTCCAAAAACCGCTCGAGCTACTTTAAAATAACTGAGTATGAGATTACCCACAAATTGTATGCGTCATTGGGAATGGAATACTAAAAACAGGATTCCAGACAGTGCCTGAATAAAACAATATTGTGCTATCAGAACAACAGGTGTATTTAGCCTTGTAAAAATATACTGAAAATACTCTAGAGGACAGACAAAGATCAATAACATATCTAAGGTTCGCTACAGAATCAGCGTATACATAATCATAAGGCGAAAGGGTTTGTTAGATTGTTAATTCTCTTCTAAATAGATGTCAGGATGCTAATTTATCATAATACAATACATAATAGCTAGGAACATATATATGTAATCTAGAGGTTAAACGAAAGGCATTGCTAGGAGAAATTGGAGGAAATAGCATTAGCACATTTTCTTTCTCAGGAATGCCAAATACACACTCAGGAATGCCATACACACACACACATACACACACACACACACAGACAGGCAAACACACACACACACACACACACACACACACACACACACACACAGGCTTCTAGGAGATTCGACTCAACCGTTCAGTACACGTGACACAAGCTATCCTATACGAGAGAGAAGGAGTTAGGAGGCGAAGCAGAAGGGAGATATGAAAAGGAAACAGGAGAGGAAAGGAGGAGGGGGTCTAGACTCGAGAGAGGAGCACCGTGGGGAATAAAGGGGCAGTCTCGCGAGAGTTAGCCAGCATAAGACGCTCTCACATCTTACGCTCTTGTCTAATATACCCAGTGTTAATCTTCAGCTCTCCTTTTGAAGAAAATAAACTACAATCAACCCCAGACTCATCTTAGTTAATTACAGCTCGGCTACGACTACAGTATACTTTACTACAAAATACGAGTTCTACAAGAGTTGGTGGAAACGAACGTACGAACCACGTCTACGAGTCTACGAGTCTACAGTTGAGTCTACATTATCAGGATAGAAAACTACCATTTCGAGCCACACGATGCCTCACAACTTTACTGGCAGTGGTTCGACGATATAGAGTTACAATCAACCTTCCAATTCCTACGTCAATCTACAATCAGCGAAACACGAACTACAATCACCTACAGTTACGACGTCCTACGAGTTGGCTACAGGCAGGTGAGAAGGTAACCAAGATCAGCTTCAGTTCCACGATTATCACAAAACAACACACATGTACAAGACAACTCTACATGCCTACAAGTAAATCACAAAGTAAGAAGTAAAAACGAAGTAAGAGAACACGCAGGTGAGAGCAAGGAGAGCACTGACTCACAACCCACAACCACATCAACCCCCACCTGACCCCAACCTTCTCCCCAACCTACCCTCCATCTCCACCACCACCACGCTGACGCAGGGGTGAACAAGTCAGACGACGGCAGCAAATACCACGTAACCCAGACCCAGTCATCTCACTTACCACTCATCTTACACATCGTTACTAACTCAACATTACTCAACGTTACTCATTTACTCACCACAGCTACCAGAGTCGGAAGTCGACGCGCTGTGCTAAGCGTTTGCTGAGAGCATCACACATCAATTAACCCGTGTCTGACAACACCACCCACACTGTTCCCACCACGGTAAATCAGTGAGTTAAACAGTTACTTCATTTATACAATACACAGTGACAGACACAGTGATAGACAAAAAACTCTGCACAGATATATAAAACGTGCTTTATACTTACAACTAACGTAAATATACCTACTTCAATTATCTGCATTAAGAGGGTTGTAAATGGTAGCCAAAATTTTTAGACTATAGCCAGAGAGCGAATCTCCCAAGCAGGGACCAGGGCTATACATCTCTCGAGAGGAAGGAGAGATCTTTGGAGAGACCGCTATAGGGCCCTCACCATAAATATGGTACCATGGTCAGCGCTCGAAATGCATTTGGTCGTGAAACGGGAGCGGTACCGGAGCTATTCTGGCCCCTCGAAAAATACACCGAAATACACCTGTTCCCCAAGAATATATTAATAACTTTGTAATATGTAGAAATATCTATGTTGGTATATTCTAAACAAATAATATTCTCTTTTATCCAAGTGAAATATTGTGCAACAGAATTTTGAAAGAAGTACACATACTTCAATTCGTCGAGGTTAAGGTATGTATTTTATATTTGATTTGACATTAGATTACGGCTAATTACACAACTCAGGTATGCAAAAGCAAAGGTTATAAAAATGATGTCTGAAACGTCGCACTTCTCTTATGCCTAATTTTCATTATCCTTCATTTTTGTCACAGCTGAAGAACATATATATATATATTTTTTCAAATGGAGTATACAGGTAGGTCAACAATAGCAAGTTTATTTGTATTATATGATTGTAAATAATTACATAAAATCCATATATGACTTGTATTTTGATGATACACAATGTCGCAAGCTAAGATGAAAATGCTGATATTTTTAGTATCATCGATTCTCTTTAATTACAACTAGGGTCAACTACTCAACTTGCCTGAGGTATGTGGCAGGCGGGCGTGCACCAGAAGGCACGTAACTCCCAGACTAAGCTACAATCTCCCTGCATCAGGCGCCATCACACCACCACAGACTTTGGATAAGAATTACTGTGTGTAAATGGTGTATGCTTCCTACAGTTACTGCATGTTAAGGATATGCATTCTTATTAAAAATATAAGACAGACAGGTATCAATAAGATACCTATGGTGTAATAAGCACTGAACTGTTATGGTGTCTTTCTTACAAGTGGGACACGAAACTCAGAAACACTCCATATTTTTATTGGTTATTTTAACAAGGTTATTTTATGTGTTTAGAAGGTGTAAAGAAATTTCATGCCTTAACTGCAGCTAATATTATCACTGATATTATGCTTGTTTCATCAGTGACTCGTATGTAGTCATAATAAGAGACCTACTTCACTGAGTTTCAAATGTGACTTCATTTTTATTGCTTTATGTTACTTCTTGAAGGCAAGAAATGTTCATTTTCACTCAATCTTAAAAGAATACGTGAAAAATATGGCTATTGTTTTCTTACCAATCTGGGTGGAAGGCCATGATGTGGGAACATTTTAAGATTATCTTCGATAAATGGGTAGGGTAAGTGCCAGTGTCTCTTTCAAATGCTTAAACAATAAGTGATTAGAGCTCTGAATTAATAGCCAGTCCCATATTACTCCTTTGGGGTGTACGGAGCCAAGGCTAAGCTAAAGAAATTCATTACACATTTATGTTACCCTCCGTAGCAATACACTTATAAAATCCCAGTTACATTTTGACGACTGATCCCTTTTCTTCCGGTAGGTCCTTTACTCCAACGGGGAGTTCTGACCAGTGTAACACCAGGCGTGAAGTGAAATGAACGTAGCATGTTTGATTGCATGAGTACATTGTAAGATGTATTTGTTAAGCCCGTCTAGCTGCTGCCAAGCCACTTCTACCTTGGTATAAGATAATCTTTTTGGTAAGAAGTGAGAGAAAATGTATTTTGATATGATGTTATAGCTGAATGAAGTCACGTTGCAGCCTCTTTAGTATTTACTTTTATCAGTTAAAGAAAACTGAAATGTAAATCTAAAGCATGACAAATCAAAATTAACATAGAAAATATTGATTCTGGCAAACCACAAACTACAAAACTTGCATTGCTTTCTTAACCAAGCATGACATTCAAGAACGCGTCCTTGCAAAAAAATAATCGAAAATATAAATTTTCAAGACAGTAAGATGGTTAGGTAAAAGGTGAAGCACTGTGTGACAAACACATCTAACCAGTGGTATATAAAGACAAACGTAACTAATTTTACAAAGAATAAGCTTACATAATTTATCCTAATTCACAACACAAATTGTTAATCTTGTTAAAGTCTGTAAGACTGAGTACAACCTATTTTTTTGTGGTTCTATATACATTCAGATCAAATGAAAACCAAATCATCCCTTCATTAACGGAAGCGAAAGTTACTGTAGTTTACATTTGGATACAGTTCTCTTGTCTTCTACGTGAGTGTTCCTACCGTGGATACATCATTGTTCTCCAAAGGTTAGCGAGGAACTACGTTTTCTACCCAGTACTATTCTCTTGGAATATGAGGTCCACGTTAGAGTAACAGCCTGTCTAGTTAATTCTGTTGGCAAGGGTATTTCAAAACATTAGCAGTTTGCAAAGTTAACTACATACAGGAACAATTTTTCTACCAAACCGTGCGTCATTTCGGCATTATGTTAAGCTCAGTCATAACGAAGATAAGGGTAGTCAATACGTCCACAGTTATACTGAAACCCTGTATGTACTGCTCTGCGATTCATATCAAATACACGTAACTCATCAGGGTGGAGTGCTATAGGACGATATGTTTTTATATTATTATGAGTGGTTTTGAAGTGACCTTCCTTTCTAGGTCTGCCTGTGCGCGGCCTGTCCTCAACGCGTCCCTCGTGCTTCCACCGATTGAGCCACCTGCAGACAGTGGTGGCGCTACACCCGGCGATCCTAGCTATGGCACGAGCTGACAGGCCCCCCACCCACATCCAGATAAAGCTGCTGCGTTCTCTCAGGGAGGTTGATCGGCATGACCGCTGCACTCCCATGTTCTGAAAATTGTTTGACAAAATATGGAAACTCACTTCATCGATGGCCATAAATATTTTTTCTGGGGTGACAAGAATGCTGTTAAAATGGCTTTTACATAAAACTGTATGTTACCATTGAGGGACATCCATAATTCCACTTTAAGGAAATCATCGTGATTGCTGCGTTATGCTGGATACTGCAGGTTGATTGTCAACAAGGAGAGGAGGAGAGAAGGTACACGTGATGGTGAATATTCAGTTAGAACTGTTTTATGAAGCACAAAAATCATGAACTTATTCCAAGCGACAGTCGATATATCAATTCGTTAGATTTCCAGTCAACTGTATAATAGCACCTGGAGATTGCTGTATTGAAATTCAGATGGCAGTTTTATAGTAAAGATAAGTTTTACTCTCTTCTTCGAAAGTGCACAATCTCATTATGTAGAAAGCATCTGCGTATTCCCCTGTGCTTAGCCAGAATACTGTACTTGAACCTTTATTTTTATTACACATTCCTTTGGCACCACAGTCTAAGTTTCTGAAAATAAGTGAGGCAAGCAGAAAAAAATCTGGGCATCCTTAAGCAATACCTCTTGCGTATTAAGTTTCTCACTATACAGTATATACGAGCCAAGCGGAGGTTTCGTAACTGTTTCAGTACGGTACGTTTTCCTCAGTTATCAGTAGTGGAGTCTCCCTGCCTGTTCTCTTTAATGATCCGCAGTTAATGAACTACTGTGACGAGTGGTTTCCATTCATAATGGAACTAAAAATCAGTCGTCATTGTCTAAGTTTAGGAAACACCAGTTATCTCTGGGAACTGGAAAATACAACTGTGAGTAATTCAAGCGATTATGATCACAGAAGTGAATGCGGTAGAGATTATTAACACTGACCTACTGCTTATGGTGCCACATGACTCACGGCCAAGGGGTGGGGGTGCAGGTGAGACTGGAATGGGAGTAACAGCGTGAAGCAGCAGCTGAACACTGAGTGGCCCTTTTATGGCCAGTGAACTTCTCCCCCTCTCCTCACACCACACCAGCCAGTTAATGCCTCCCCTTCCCCTCTCACCACACCAGCCAGTTAATACCTCCCCCTCCCTTCTCATCACGCCAGTCAGTGAATACTTTCCTCTCCCCTCTCACTAGTTCAGCCATTGCACATCTATCTCACCAATCTATTTCACGAAATTATTAAACCCTAAAACAGAATGGGCAAAACATTTTATATATTTTTTCTATTTAAAACTCTGTCTGCGGTAGAAATGGTGATCTAAGATATTTCAAGGACAACTCCAACTGTGGCCCATACCACATGACTGTCCACAGTAATTCTTCAAGTAGTGAAATTTGTGTCGCCTTAATAGTTGCATCCACCACTTTAGCAAATCCGTAAAGCAATCATATATGTAGCCAATATTTTAAAAAGCTAATGTAATAATTGTTTGAGACTTGAAATTATTATTATTATTATTCTATTTTGGAGTTTTAGCACGTGTCTTCTTTTTTCGATAAGGGCTAAGGCGTTGCCCCTGGGTAGTGGAGTTAGGTTTGGAGTGTGGAGCACTTTATGACCGGATAGCCTTCCTGACGTTTACCAATGACCCTTGGGTGAACTCGAACTTTCCGCCGGAGCGGGGTGTTCTAGCCCACTCAGCCACGGCTGCTACAACAACCGCTTGGTAACGGGAGAGTGCTACCTCTCCCAGCAGGGCAGCTACCCAGGCGAGGAGCGAACTCTCGAACCTTCGGTCTTGAGTCAGGCGCTCTACCACTGAGCCACCCTGCCCCCAAGACCATCAGAACACATCTTGACGCTGTGATATCAAGGCACTGAGTTGATGATGATGATATGAAGCTATGTACAAAATAATATTAAAAAGTATGTAGTTATTGTTTTTTGCCTAGGATTAAAAAAACTTTGTAAAATACGATAGCAAGACTTGATACGGCTACGAATTTCGTTTTGGCCAGAACCAGAAAAGTTTGTCCACTTCAGTCAATGGGTTATGCACTTTCACCAAACTTTCAACGATTTTATCTTTGGGTAATTGGCAACAAATATTTTCATATCTGTCATCCCATTTCTGTTCTATAGGTAACTTTTCAGGCAGATTATACTGCACTCTATTTGCAACTAGTCATCCTATTTCAGATATTTATAAACATTTATGTTTCCAGAATTGATGCAAGATAAACGTAATATCTATAAGAAAAAAAAAAGTAATATGACACAGCAAGGACTTGTCATTTGTACTGATATCACTGTGTGTTTATTTATTAACTAACATATTTATAACCTATGCATTGTTATAGATTTGAAAGCTTAAAGTATGAATTTCTTGTGAAGCTCGTGGTCGGTATTAGTGACGTGCGTGGTCAGAGGTGGTGGTGGTGATACTGGTGTGTGTGTCTTGAATGTCCACCTGGCCTTGCTTTCTCCACCTGGCCCCACTACACATCTGCTTCATCACCAGCACCACAACGGCCACTTCGAATCCAACCCCCAACACCACGAACATGCCCTGAAAATGAGCAACGTGACGTGTAATGCCGCAATCCTTTCCTTTATCAACGAGCCGACAATATTCTACAAACTTAAATAAACTGATTTCTACCTAGGGATGAAGTGACATTTTTAAGGCGTATGATTAATGCCATTCATGGGAAATTTACAGAAGAGATTTATAATTATATATTTAACAGAAAGTCTCCAAACACGTACGGAAGTTTAGAATTAAAATCTATCAAACTAGTGGTTTTCCAGAAAGTCCAAGAAGTCCATGGCAGGACCTACCCACAGGTTGCTGAGTGGCAGAGGTGACGGTGACGATCCTGAGAGGGTTCTTGCAGCTGCTGGAGTTGGGATGTGAGAACTCTGCCCATTTATCATATATACCAAATTCCACTAATGTATAAGCCCTATCGAGGAAAATAAAATTCTCTTAAGTATTTTGTTCGACACACCAGTAAATACTGTACATGCCATAATAATTATTCCTCGTGCCCTTTTTGACTGTGACGTAAATATGAAGTATTTTCACTTTCTTATTCGGAAGAACAAACGCACATGACCACTGTTTTCTGTATCATTTAGTTACTGTCCAACTATTCAGTACTTACAGCTGCTTTAACGCTGGCATAAAGGGGCTGTTCTTCTGAGCCAGCATGCCTAGAGGAGTGGTGAGGTAGCTGCTCCTGGACAAGTAAAAATCACAAGTAACTGTCAAAATATTTACTGATGATATACTGACAGCGCTATTATACTGTTAATTAGAATAAGGAAATCTTTCTTCCAAAGACTTACGAGATGCCATTTGTCAAACGCCAGGGCAGGGATTCACATTTAAAATCCTTTGAATTAACCAAACAGAATGAGCCCCTCCCCCCACTGACATGAAATTATAATCTTTTATTTTATGTGTCCGACTCTGGGCATAGGCTTTATAGCCTGCTATCAAGGCCCAGCAGTCCTCCTACATACCATACACCTCTACATGTCACCACTTCGGCGCTAACACCCACCATCCATATTGAATACATGCTAGGGCTGTCTCATAAAGGACTGGTGTATTGGTATTAGCGACATGTCGACGGGTCTTCTGGTAGATCTGTAAAGCTTAATTTAACGAAATTCAAATCCTAAAACTGTTCCCTGCCCCAGCGAGGATTTGAACCTGGGTCCGTTACAGCTGCAAGCAACTTCTCTACAAGTACAGATATACAACATTATATAGTACAAATTAGTAGAAACGTATGACAATAAATAATTCCACTGAACATTGCAACCACACTGTAACCTGTGAGAGAAAAGATCTCTCGCAGACCCTGATTACAGATGATGTCCATCTCAAACACGACATCACTGCCATCCCACACAATGGTCTCCATGCTTTGGGATAATTCTGCGTACGATCTGTAAGCTACTCGTTCTGTGCCCATCAGGTTCCCCAGCTCGCGGAGTGGACCCGACTTGGCTGTCTAAAACGGAGAAGGCTGCCAGTAATACTCAGCTATACTGAATGCTTTCGATTAAATAAATAGGGGAAACTTAGGAAAAATAATTGACTCCACAGCACAAAGGAGTTGTGAAGTTTTACCAGATAACTGTTTGTTTGGCATACTGTGAAGATGACTGGTGATTAAGACTGACAAGTCAATTAGCTGTTCAGAACAGTGTGCACCTGTAAATTAACTGCTTGCTCTACAAGTATTGATGGGCTCATCAAAAACTGCTTTCCCCATAGTTTCCTGATTGGAAAATTGGTCTTAAACGTATGGCATTCTGTTAGCAATGAAAAATGTGAGAAATTCATGGAATGCTTCAAGAATGATTAGACACTATTTCATGTTGTACTGGTTTGTCCATACATAACCTGGGTAGCGTTTGTTGACAACCTACAAATTCTTTGACATTAAACAAGTAATGGGACAGCAAACTCTCGTCATACCATACCCTGGCAGACCAGATATAGGATTTACTGAACACTTGATGGTCTGCGGAAGAACAGTCGTACATACCGGATACCGGCAGTTGGTAAATGGGAGAAAGCACACAAACTTTCCAGAAAACTTTGGCCTACCAGATCAAACCTGATCGTTTCCCTTGCACGGGTTAGCTCAGAATGCAGTTACCATCCCACCCAGTTGGGCGAATCATGAAGAAGTGCTATGACACGGGTGTAAGTATGGGTCCAAGTAAGTGTATAATGGATATAGGTTTCAATTTTTGTACTTGAATTTGCTATTTTATTGTTTTTTCCAATTTTTGCTTTAAATCCCCCTTTAGGCGGGGATTATTGGACTCAGCAGATTACCAGCTTTATCGGATTGGGGTTCTCCTCAAATGATCCAGGATAGAAGGGTTTACTGTACGTGACCTCCAGTTACACCACAAGAACAATTGCTCACTTTAAGATACTGGATGATAAAACTGTTCTGAAGAAGAATTATCCCAACAGCAGAGTTGTCAAGAACGTCAAATCTCTCATAGGTTGGTCGATGTATCTGACTGCCAGGAGGGACATGAGATTGCCGACGTAGCTCTGTGTCAGCACCACCATCATCAGCATCCACACCCCCAGCATCACACGATCCCACCACCACCGACTTTTAGTTCTCTTTATATCTGTTATGACAAAAGGGAATTTAGTAACACAGAATAGAGATCCCAATAGCAGTTGATGGCCTGCCGTAATTGATAATGACAGCCTTTGCCCTGTGAGTATATAAAGCACCTGATAAATTTTATCAAACTAAGTGGGGATAATAAACGAAAACAAAAATGCGACTTTTTTTTCCATGCCTATAGGAAATTACCTATTTCGAATGCTCCAAGTGCACTAACATAACTGAACCATGTATAATCGTTACATTAAATATCCTAAGTTATCTCTGATTTCCGCAAGTTAATGACAAATCACTTATACCCTGAAAAGGCGAAACTAGTTACTTTCTTGCAGGAGAACACGCACACAGTTAAAGATGTTGGCATCTACGCTGCCTGGTTCTTGTCTGTGGGCAGGAAAACAGAAAGGAAGGAGCAGCATCACTGAGCACACAGCCAACAACGCTATTAACAAAGTTGCCCAAACCACTGGTGCAAGAGGCACTAGTAAACACCACGGATCCAATTTAGGATGACTATGAGCAGTTAGAATTTGGTACCCACCCATGAAAATATATGCAGAGTATTCCATCTACTGGATTATGGTGAGATCCAGGGAAATAGGTCCAGGGGAAAACTCCACTTCCTGCAATTATTTGTCGAGGTAAATATATCCAAGAAGAGTAGAATACCTGAGAGGATATACTCAAGAAGTCTAATCTCTGCCAACTCTTAACGCACTTTATGGTGTGACTTTATCGAGGACATATCATCCACATGAAGATAGTACCTATACAGATACCAAATATAAAACAAACAGTTGCCAGTATACAAAGTTATGTAGAACAGAAGTAGCTAACGCGTGTATTCTTTTGGGTATGTCATGGTTAGTAAGTGGAACAGTTTCTTTGGGTAGGCTGGAGTTTTGCTTGTGAATTATGCTGTACTGCTTTTAAGCTAGGACAGGACAAAATTATAAACCAAATTCATCCACAATGGTCATGGGAATTTCCAAAAGTAGAGACATATGTATGAATGAGTGTCCTACTTGCTACCACGATACAGACCAGGGAGAGACCACTGAGCAACAGCTTTCTCTTTTAGACAACTAGGAGGCGATTGAGAAGAACCATAGTGATTCATTGACGGAAGCTGCACAGCCTCATCAGAGCTGCTAGACATAATTCAAAATATTCTACTAAATTCTGGACACAACAGTACAGTAGCTTACTCAGTTGTCGCCACTAACAGTCCATTTCATATAATATCAATACATGATATTGAGAGGTTAATGTTTATGAGTTTAGTGGAGAAAGGTTTCTGAAGTCGCGTGGGTTAATTTTCATCATGCTGTCTTTATATAGTTCTCATTGAAATTTCAAAAAAACTAACCCCCCCCAAAAAAAGAGTTTGTTTGCAAGGCGTGGATTCTACATATGAGTGACATATTATATTCAAATGTATATTAATGAATGAATGAATGAATGAAAAATATGTAAATTGTTTTATGAATTACCCTGGCAGGATCTAAATGCCAGAAATTAGCATGCCTGAGTGGGTGTGAATAAGTTCAGTTTCTTAAAACAATGGACAGAGCAGTTCTTTGAAGAAGCACTCAGCAGAAGACTGACTTATCATTTGAATCTGATCCTTGTTCTGCTAGATGGTTTTATCAAATTTAGGAAAGACTAGTCAACAAGTTTATATAGATGAATAGATGTAGTAACTCACCTTATGTGTGATGAGGCCCAGCATGCCAGTCCAGGTCCCATCACTCTTCTGCAGGCCCCAGCTTTTGTCAGGGGCTCTCAAGTATGTGTATCTATCAGAGTTTTGGAAGCACTTACAACAAAATATTTTATTTACCATTAGATCCTCGTTGCATACTGTCGTTAAACTGAATTATGGGTCATACTGTAAGTGGCTTTGAAGATAATCAGAATACCTCCTTTGCCATTTCTTCTGAACACTACACCTGAAATCTGATTGTATGTAATTGATGACAATTATCTCCACCTGAAATGGGCATACATGAATGTACCCCCACTGTGTATCCCCACATTGTGCCCCCCACTGTATATCCCCACTGTTAGATCTTAAAAATAACGACTTAGCCTGCCTTCTCATGCCTCGTTTCAACACATGTAGTCAGTTTGAGAGGGGCCGTCGTGAGGAACGCATTTGTACTCATATCACTGTAAACAAATTCCCATATACCACAATGCCAGAACTTTCCAATCCTACCAACGTATAGTTGTATAAATTGGTGGCAGCGGTGGGATCGAATCTTTGTTTTTTATCGCCTCCCTGCAGTGATTTAGTGACACAAACAAACTCATCAGTGCCGTGTTCTCCAATCTACGTTCCGGCCACATGCTTTCGTTCATGTGCCGTATTGTGTCACCGTTGCTGACCTACGCACCTCTCTCACCAACTGTGCACCTATTCCGAAGGACCTATTCAGTGATCTTTTTTTTTTTTTTTTAATGCAAGGAAGAGGGAACCAAGGGCCATGGGCCCGCAAACTGTTCCTTCCAAGAATAAACAAAAACAATACAAAAGAGAGCCAAATTCAAGATCTGTTCATTTTGAGATGCCTGGACACACTGCGTTTGAAAGACTGGAAATCATAGGAAGTAGGAAATACAGACAGAGGAAGACAGTTCCAGTGCTGACCAGTTCCATAAGGACTGGGAGTAATGGTTAACTCTTGCATTACAGAGTTGGACAGAAAAGGGATGAGAGTTTTTTTTGTTTTTTTTTATGTGTCCGACTCTGGGCATAGGCTTTACAGCCTGCTATCAAGGCCCAGCCGTCCTCCTACATACCATACACCTCTACATGTCACCACTTCGGCGCTAACACCCACCGTCCATATTGAATACATGCTAGGGCTGTCTCATACAGGACTGGTGTATTGGTGTTAGCGGGGTTATTTTTACGACATGTCGGCGGGTCTTCTGGTAGATCAGTAAAGCCTGATTTAATGAAATTCAAATCCTTAAACTGTTCCCTGCCCCAGCGAGGATTCGAACCTGGGTCCCTCGGGGCTGCAAGCCAACTCTCTACCGATCGAGCTATGCTAGACGGGTACTATGTGCCCATCGTAGAGGTGAAGGGATGCAAGCAGACGGTTCAGAGGAACAGTGGTCATTGAAGAAGCGATTGAAAAGAGATAAAGATGCAACAGTGCGGCGAAGAGACAGAGGTTGAAGGGAGCTAGTAAGAGGGGGAGAGTTAATGAGACGTAAAGCCTTTGACTCCACCCTATTGAGAAGGGCTGTATGTGGGGAGTCTCCCCATACATGAGAGTTGTACTCCAGAGAGGGGCGAATAAAACCCGTGTATAAAGTCAACAACTGTGCAGGGGTAAAGAAGGTTCGAAGTCGGCTTAACACACCTAATCTCTTGGAAGCAGATTTCACAAGAGTTGTACTATGTTCTTTCCACGATAAATCTCGAGTGAATGAAACCCCAAGCATGTCCAAGGATGATGCAGGAACGAGCTGGACACTATTAAACATCAGTGGGTACTCCTGTGGTAGGTTTCGTCGGGTTGATAGGTGTAAGAACTGAGTTTTTGATGTATTAAAAACAAGATTATTTTTACCCCAGTCTGACATACGAGCCAAGTCAGACATTAGGTGTGCCATAGCCTCATCCCTTGTTTGTTGAAGTAACTGCTGAGATGGACGTTGCAGAAACCAAATGGAAAGGTGAAGGGTGGAGTCATCAGTGTATGAGTAGATAGGGTTAGATGTACAGCTCAGAACTGTCTGCTTGCATCCCTCCACCTCTACGACGGGCACTTAGTACCCGTCTAGCAACAAACTCTCATCCCTTTTCTGTCCAACTCTCTAATGCAAGAGTTAACCGTTATTCCCAGTCCTTCATTTAGGCAACTGGTCAGCTCTGGAACTGTCTTCCTCTGTCTGTATTTCCTACTTCCTATGATCTCCAGTCTTTCAAACGCAGTGTGTCCAGGCATCTCGAATTGAACGGATCTTGAATTTGGCTCTCTTTTGTACTGTTTTTGCTTTTTCTTGGAAGGAACAGTATGCAGGCCTGTGGCCTTTGGTTCCTTCTTCCTTGCATAAAAAAAAAAAAAAAGGTAGAAGAAGGTCTCCCACATATGCCTACCAAAAATCACCGGTGAAACTTGAAAAATGTGCAAATGACTGACCTTGCAATCGTATAACGTATGGGTACGTCGTCGGATGTGACCGTGACAAAACGTTGCGACGTACCCATACGTCGTCGGGACGTCCTAGGTTAAGAGCTATGCAAAGATCGCCACTCCTCTAACTCACTTACTCAAGAAAAATGTACCTTTCGTTTGAACTAAAGATCAGTCACAAGCCTTCCAAACACTCAAAACAGCTCTTATAAATGCCCCAGTTTTGGCATTTCCTGATTATATGAAACCCTTCCTTCTATGCACAAATGCCTCAGGCACAGGACTTGGTGAAGTTTTGATGCAACTTGATCAAGCATCAAGGAGGCATGTAATAGTATATGCTAGTCGTGCCCTTATGACTGCTGAACGTAATTACAGCGTCACAGACCTGGAAGCTTTAGCGGTGGTCTGGTCCTTGAAACATTTCAAAGATATAGTTTATGGTTATCTAGTGCATATCCAAACAGACCACTTCTCTGTATGTGATTTGCTCAAAGGACGAAACCTCACAGGTAGGTTAGCTGGATGGTCAGTCACCATCCAGGGCTTCAACCTCACTTTTCAGTATGTCCCTGGAAAATCGAATGTAGTTGCAGACATACTCTCCCACAATGTAGCAGCAGCTGCCACATCACTGCAGCCAAATGAAACTGAGAAAATCACACTATCAACCGAGATTGTTCAAAATTCTCAGTGCAAGGACCCTGTATGGTCCAAATTAATTTATTTCCAGGAATTGGGAGATACCTCGACCTTACCTACACTGCCAGTACCAATAGATGAGTTCATACTAAAAGATGATATCTTATACAGAAAAACATTACTTACAGGGAAAGACTTGCCCAATAGAGAAGTACACCAACTCGGTCCCTCTACTGATCTAATATATATAGTTCATGATACATCTCATGCATCCCATCCGATTAAAGATTGATGCTTGCGCCAGGCACATCTCGGATACTATTGGCCAACCATGCACTGTGAAATTAATGCACACTGTGAATCTTGCATCTCGTGCCACCGCCGCAAAGAACCAACCGGATTACCTGCACTGCTCTTACAATACCCAGTCGTGTCACACACCTGGGAAACACTCTCCATTGACCTTTTAAATTTCGCTCTTACGGAATCAAGTGGTGAGTATTTATTTGTTGCAGTTGACCACTTCTTGCGTTACTGTGTCCTGCTGCCCCTCTCAGATAAGACCGCAAAGAGTGTTGCACGTGCTTTCGTACACCACGTAATTTGCCCATTCACTACCCCACGTACGATCCAGACTGACAATGGCATTGAGTTTAACAATAGTCTCCTGGACGAAATCCGTCGCCAATATAACATTAATAAATGCAATGTCGTGCCAGACCATCCCACTTCCAATGGCCTTGTAGACCGCCATAATAGAAACTTTTTAGAATATCTCAGACATCTAGGCTCCCATAGTCCATCCTGGGATGAATGGATACCCCAAGTCGCATCTGCAATCAATAGTTCCATGAATGCGTCATTTGGCGAATCTCCCTTCTTGGTCCTCTTTGGATTTGATAAAGACCTACCCTATTCCCTCCTGTCCTCAAATCCAGAACCCATCTATAACATGGATGACTATGTAAAAGTGAAAATGGCAAACCATCAGTATGTAAAAGCAAACCTGGCTTTATCTCAGGAGCACATGTCGCAGCGCCAACATAAATCTGCCTCCCCTGTCAGTATCAACGTTGGAGATCTAGTCATTGCTCGTTCCTTTACGCGCACTTTTAAATTGGATGACAAAATGACATGTCCCCACCGCGTGATCACTCAACAGGGTAATAAATTTCACATACAAGAATTGTCCACTAAAGATACCAAATGGGTACATGCAGACGATCTAAAGTGTGCACCACGAGGCCTAGTGTTGGAAGCATCACTTGCACAACCTACTGCTGCCCCTCCTTCTCCACCCATCCCTCAGTCTGACCCATCTCCACCTACATCTCATCATTCATCAACAAATCAATATCGATCCAAGCTGCGTTCCGCACGTCAACATCTCCATGACCTCTACCATTAATTCTACCCTTATCTTCTATGTACGATGTTAGCGGTCTACCTGCTGGCAGTGCTGACCCTCATAGGGTCCAGATTGGGTGAGGACGATGGTGGAGTACATGCAGGGGCTTTGGTCGGCTCGGGAGGTGAGGTAATGGTGGTCGAGGATCTAGTCTCCCCGTGCTACAATCTTGCACCCCTGGCCGACGTAGCCATCGCCCTACCTGCCTTCGCACACCAGTTTAACAAAATCAAGACCCACCTCTCAGCCATCATGGGAAATCACAACCTGGATCAGTATTTGTACCATCTTTATCTACCACTCTCTTGGCAATTGCAATATATAACAGACAAGTTCTCTCAGCTCAGTGACATATTTTCCATTCAGACACCCGTAGGTCGTTCTCGTGTGAAACGAGGTCTCTTTGACTTTGGTGGTGAAATACTTAATGGCTTATTTGGCGTGGCTACAGCTCGTGACCTTTCTAGCTTCAAATCTGATCTAGCTCATATGGCTTCGGCGCTGGATTCTCAAAGCCGAGTCATACAGGTTCAACACACTATGTTACAGAAGATTACAGCCCACCTAAATGAAGTAACATACACTTTGAACAATTTCACCGAAAACTTAAAACAACACCTCTCAAATCTCAACGTTGTTTCTCAGTTCTTCTACCTCAAACTAAACATGGATAATCTCCAACTAGCCATCGACTCTTTTCTCTCTCAAGTCTCTACTTGATTCGTATCCTAGTTGATGCTGTTGATGGACGTGTCACTGCAGACTTAGCACCTATCTCTGCTCTTCGTTCTGTACTGGAATGAGATCACTCTACATTCTACTAGAATTCTACAATCCAGTTCTCGAGGCCATTCTTCTCACCAAATATGTCGTCGTACATGTTCCTCTACGTTCTACCATCACCTTCAACCTCTTCCAGATCATTCCCTTTCCTTTCCGGTACAACAACTCTTTATTGCAAGTCTCTGTTCCTTCAGAATATTTCCTCCTCTCCCATGATCATCTTTCCGTTGCCTTCCTCTCTTACACAGACCTCTAGAAATGTTCCTCCTTTACCCCTACATCTCGTCTTTGTGCTGCCCACTTCTAGCTATTTTCCCTAGCAGCGCTACACCCTGTGAATCTGCCTTGGTTTGCAATCATTCCATACACTCTGCCTTTTCCTTTGTCCTAGCTCCAGAACTTCCAATGAATCATGCTCACAACAACCACGTCCAATACTTCTTCACTGTCCCCATATCTGTCACCATCATATGCCCTGGTTCTTCTGTCCGTTCAGTCCCTGGTAGTGGGCTCTACAAAGCACCAGACTATTGTACAGTCATATCAAATTCTGCAAACACTCTTATGACATCTTTCAATCAATCGACATGACTTCTACCCTACCACATAATAACATTTCCATCACCTCCGCCAACTTGCGTATGCTAACATTCCTAAACAACAGTGACTTCACTATGGATCAATTTTCTCTAGCCTTCAGGCTTCATGGGTACATCTAACAGTTGTGTTTCCCCCAGTGGCCATCTCTTTCGTAGTATTCATTCTCATGGTCTGTGCAGCGCACTGTTGTGTCAGGAAGATGGAATGCAGACTGCACGAAATCAGAATCGCAACAGGAATAGTGCGGCCTCCACAAGACACTGAAGCTAGCCGTACTTAGTGCCTTCACATTTAGAGACTAACAGCGCAAACTGATTCAGATAACGACTGTGGACTGGAAAAAAAATTACCAACAACAAATGAAGGCATCACAGTGATAAATGAAAATGTGCACTACCTACACTGAAATAGTAGCTGAAATACGATTAGAAAAGTACAATAGTATGGAAAGTATTTAGAAAAGAGCTAAAGGTGTATACCTAACAAGGATCACTACTCATAAGAGACATTATAGAAACAAACACGTACTTAATAAAAGTCATCGAACAAGAGACAGACAGCATCTCCCTATCTAATAGCCTTCATCCTAACAATACTTGTGTGGTGAGCAATATAAATATCCACATTGGCAATTATTCTTATGTTGACATGTGTATCTGCTAGGACTAATGTCTCAGTTACGTATATATCTATGTATGTAGTATTTAATTTGCATATTACTAGATTTCTTCCCTTAGACATGGCTATGTCCCTTCCTCCAGCTCCTGTATAGTAACTCTACCTTATTACAATTATAAACCCAAGTTATTACTGTATATATATATACGCAGTACACGCCCCACCATCAAGTATAGAAAATCCCCCATATTACTTGCCTCCTAGTGTCAGGAGACGTCACCTCAGTTACCCGGGGGAGTATTGTACCCCGCGCTGTGTATCCCCACATTGTACCCCCCACTGTGTATCCCCACATTGTACCCCCCACTGTGTATCCCCACATTGTACCCCAGTGTGTATCCCCACTGTTAGATCTTACAGATAAAAATGGTCAACTGTGTGTTTTTCATATTGGAACATGTAAATACTTGATACCTACATCGAAGTCGAATTAAGCATGAAAAATAATTACCGTGGTAGGTGCTTACTGGTATGAAGAATATACAATAATATTTTGAACATTTTATTTTCTAAGACAGGGCTTATTCATTGGTGGAATCTGGCTTATAAGTGGCAGAAACTCTCACATCCTAACTACAGTACTTGCAAGAACCCTCCCAAGATCATCACCATCACCTCTGCCGTCTCACTCAGCAACCTGTGGGTAGGTCCTGCCACAGACGTCTTAGATGGCCTAGAAAAGCACTATAGTCAAGGCGCGCGACTCTGAGGTTGTTAATATCGTGCCCTGGCATCCTAGCATTCAAAAGTGCGGCTCATTTGGTGTATAATATGAGACGCATGTGATTCGTGTATAATAGGTTCGTTTATAGTAATATTTGTGCATAATACTGTATATTCGTGCATGATAATATGATTCATGTAAAATATGATACGAAATCGGACGCACTTTTGGATGACAGGTTGCCAGGGTACGATAATGACATCTCAGAGTCATGCACCGCGACTATAGTTTGTTAGATTTTACTTATTCGCTTCCATATATGGTTGAAAACTTTTCAGTATCGATATAATTATAAATTTTATTTGTAAATTTACTGTGAATATCACTAATCATTTGCATTAACCATGTTACTGTATGCCTATGTAGGATTTAGTTTACCGATGTTAATGGAATATTGTGGCCTAGTTGATAAAGGAAAGGATTACGGCATTACATGTCACGTTCCTTATTTTCAGGGCATGTTCATGGTGCTGGGGTGTGGGAGTGCATTGGCCGTTGTCGTGCTGGTGATGGAGCAGATGTGTGGTGGGGCCAGGTAGTGAGAGCAAGGCCAGATTGATATCCATGACACCCACACCACCACCACCACCACCACCTCTGAGCACACACATCACTAATACTGACCAAGAGCCTCACATAAAATTCATACTTCACTTTAAAATTGCAAATTTATAACAATGTACAGGACATAACTATATTATTTAATAAATAAATAGTAATATCAGACAAATGAAAATCCTTACATTGTCACATCACCATGTTCTTTGCCATGGATATCTCCATTTACCTCGCATCATCTCTGCAAACAAATATATTAATAAATATTTGAAATACGACCAGTTGCAAAGAGAATATAATCTGTCTGTTAACTTAATAAGTCTTCAGCAATGACGTATTCCACTATGTAGTAAAGAATATACAGACATGCACTAATAAGTATGGCAGTTTCATATAGAGGGACAGAAACTAGGACTTGCGCACAAACTTTTCTTAACCTGAGGCGTCCCGGCGACTACCCACATGTTGCAACGTTCTGTCACGGTGACACCCGATGACGTACCGGTACGTCGTGCAATTGCAAGGTTCATAATTTGCAAAATTTTCAAATCTCGCGCTTGATTATTGGTATGTAGGTGCGGGAGACCTTCCCCTACCTGCCACCATGTGGGGACACTGAGCGACCCCGCACGGCCTGCGCTCACCCTCTGCTCGGTCACTCACTTGTTAGCAGTGACCCAGGTCAGACATGGCGTGCTGAGGTCTCTCTGAGCAGCAGCTACAAGCCGCCCAGGATGCCTTCACAGGTGATAGTGATTCGCCACTCGACGACGAGGTGGCAGATGAAGATTATGTCCAACCAGAGGAGGAAAGTAGCAGCAGTGATGAGGAGGTCCCGTCCCCGAGGAAGCGGCGCCATGTAATGTATCGGGCCGCTAGAGAGGACCAACCTGCACCGAAACTACGTGCAACCACCTCTCTCCAGCCCCTACGTGATGTGGATCGCGACAGCGAGGACGAGGACGAGGACGAAACCGTGGGACATACTGCCACGTGGTACGGCCGCGAGCACATCATTCATTGCAATCCCGAGCGAACAGCACGTCGTAGACTCAGGTATGGGCCTAGTGTTTTGTTTGGGGAGGGCGGAAGCGGCGTGGAGAGAGTGGAAAGTGGAATAGAAAGTGTGGTGGCGGGAATGACCACTGAAAGGGAGAGTGGCGTGAGTCATTGCACTCACTGGTGGTGTGAGGGAGCAGAGCACGTCACGTGGGGTGGTGAGGGAGCGTGGTGGTACACGTGGTGCAGTGAGCGAGCGGGGAGGTGAGGCGGAGCCTCTCCCCAGCACGTCTTATACTCCCCAATATTCCCGAACTTCCTCCCCACAGCCCCCTGATGTTCCACAAGGCCATAAGGGAAAGGGAAAGGGTAAGGGTAAAGGCCGAGGGAAGAGGAGTGCGAGTGGGGAAGCCCGCCACACTCCTCCTCCCCAATGCCCCCCACCAGCATCTCCTCCCCACCCTGACGAATGCAACGATGGGGGCGACGCTAATGTGAGGTGGAATTGGGAAGATGGGAGTGATTTTGCTCCTATCATTCACCCCTTCACTGAGGAAGGGCGCACTGGCTGCACTGCTCCAGGTATTCACCCAGGCTCCACCAGGCTGGATTTTTTTTCACCTGTTCTTCAGTGAGGATTTTGTGGAGCAAATTGCGGAGCAAACAATTCGTTTTGCAAGCAGCCAGCGCCGTGAGAGTGAACGACTGGGCACGAGGAGCAGGCATTCCCTCATATATGATTACACTGTCTTCCCGGCAGAGATGTTTGTATTTTTAGCCCTGGTTCTTTCGATGGGTATTGTACGAAAAAACAGAATTCCGTCATACTGGACTACGGAACCTGTCATGCACACACCTTCATTTGACAGGGTAATGAGCCATAATCGTTTTCATCAAATTCTCAGCCGCCTCCACTTTTACGATGCTGATGATCCTGCCAATGCAAATATCACGGATATGATGAGGAGAATTAGGTTGGTTTTTGATCACCTACGGGAAACGTTCTGTTCATCATTTTATCCATATAGAGACCTTGTCATAGACGAGTCTCGTGTTGTGGAGAGGCAATATTTCTTTTCGCCAGTACATACCCGGCAAAAGACACCGTTCTGGGTTCAAGATCTTTGTTATATGTGATTGTAGGACTGGTTATGTGCAAGACAGTCTTGTACACCGGTGCACAGACAGACATAATAGAAGATAGGAGCATTGGACTCTCTGGGGCCGTTGTAAAGACTGAAAAAAGAGTACCCTCATCGTGGTCACGTCCTGTACCAGGATAACTGGTACACTAGCCCTCTTCTCGCTCGTTATCTACACCTGCACGACACGGGAGTCTGTGGTACCATCAAGGTGAACCGGCGTCACATGGTCAAGGTGGGGCGGAAACTGGAAAAGAATGAGGTGGTCTACTTCAAGGCAAACAACATCCTAGCAACATTGTATAACCACAACAGAGAAGCCTTCCTCTTGTCCACAGTTCACCGCCCCTTGATGCACCGCACAGACTCCGTGGATTACCGCAGCAAGAGGAGGCGCCGCATCTGGAAACCGGAGTGTGTCCTTGATTACAACATCAACATGAGGCAGGTGGACCAGTCTGACTCCATGATATCCAGTGTCGAGTGGGCCAGGACGACGATGAAGTGATACAAGAAGCTCTTCTATTCATCTGGTCGACATCACGGCCCTGAACTGCCACCACCTGCACGCCATGACAACGGGAGTTCGGGAAACCTTTGAAGGGTTTGTGAGGGAGCTTGCCCGGGAGATTATCGCCCAGTATGCGGTCAAGAGGCCACAACACCGCCCATGCACAGCCCCTACCGCCGAAACTCCTCTGAGAATTACAGCTCGCCACTTTCCCACGCCTATACCTCCCCCAGCCGAACAGACTTAGGCCTCAACATAGGTGTCATGTATGTGGAAACTCCAGAGTGAGACCCAGCACTCAGAGAAAAGACACCCGATATGAGTGTGTTGAGTGTGACGTGGGTCTGTGCATTCACCCTTGCTTTAGGGAATATCACACTTTGATTAATTTCTGATATGGTGTGATTGCGATATGACGCTCAGTCTCATGTAAATATGCGAAATTCAGACGCTCAGTGTAATAATAAGGCTTGTCAATATGTAATAGTAGTATAAAGTGGAAACGGGTGTAATGTAAGTGGAAAAGTAGTATGTAAGTGGATAAACTGAATCTAAGTCGAAACATTCTTAGTGACTGTGTATTCAGTAGGTAAAGATGCGATATTCAGACGCTCAGTAATAAGGCCTGTGAATATGTAAATAGTAGTATAAACTGGAAACGGGTGTAATTTTAGTGAAGTATATTGAAAGTGGAGAAGTAAAATCTAAGTTGAAACACAAGTGGTAGCGAGTGCGCTTCCTACGTGAATATGAGCTACCATTATCCTAAATATCATCGTAAGGAATGCAAATAGGCGAAAACATTTACACTGGGTGAAAAATGGTATAATGTCATCGAAACAATAACACGAGTATATAAAAAATGTAATGTATGTTGAAAGAAGAGTCATAGCGAGTGCGCAGAGTATGCAAATATGCGCTATCATTACGCTAAATATCATCGTAATGAATGTAAATAGCTGAATACATTTACAGAGTGAAAAATGGTAAAATGTCATTGAAACAGTATTATGCAAGCAGAAAAAATTATATGTTTAATGAAACAAAAACCACAGCGACTCACGTGTGACGAATGTGACCAAATTCGCTATGCTTGCGCAATGGAATAATGCTTATTTTTTCTATATTTCTCAGTGAAAACCATTATATTGTTGTTGTGATTGTTTATTAGTTCCAGATCAAGAAATGTAGACCTGTTGTTTGTTATTTCTCCCAAAAATACCTACCATAGAAAACATGAGTGTCAGACACGTCAGTGACAGAATACAGTACCTGGCCCAGGGAGGCTCACCTGTTCGGACTAATTATGGACCCTGGTAAGCACTTTCTTGGTGATTTTCCATTTTTCTCACCAAAAGCGGATGTTTGAGCCAATTTTTTTTTTCCCCAAAATTGCTCGGGACTGGAGGGTATCGGAGGTGGGAAATCGGTCAGGACGTGACGGGTTAAGAATTGAACATGATCCAGCAAGTGGTTTCCAAGATATAGCTATTTAGAGATTAGTTTCCTTATATAGAAATAGCTCGTCAAATACTTAAAATGTGGTATTTTCATACATACGGACGTAAACTAGGACTCATACTCTATCTTTCTGTAGGAAATGAAGAGAACCCAGCAAGAAATTAACAAAATATAAAACACGACTGATTTCTCCTTATATGGCCATAGCTTGTAAAGTCCAGACAATATGACAGTGTTACATATACGGGCATCAACTACAACACACACTCTATTTTCCCATGTGATATGAAGCCAATCCAACAGGTAGCGTTCGAGCTCCAGGCCTTGAGGTAAAAACTTACAGATGACCATACAGACAGACTGAAGGACAAGGGCAATTTTTATATCCCCATCAAATATTTGTTGCCAATAACCCAAACATCAAATCATTGATATTTTCGTGAAGATGCAAAACCCACTGACTATCGACTAAACAAAATTTTCTTGTACTAGCCTAAATGAAATTCGTAGCTTACTCAGGGTCACTTTTAATTTTTTCCGAACTACTTGAATAATAGACAAAAAAACAATGATTCTGTACTTTTTTAAATATTATTCTGTACATAACTTCTAGTGACAATTATCATATAAATATTCTGAAATACTGGCTACGAATATGATGGCCAAATCGCACTTGCTAAAGTAGTGACCGCAAATATTAACACGACACAAATTTCGTTACTCGAAGAATTACTGTGGAAACAGAAAAAAAAAATCTGTTTTCCCGATTCTCTTACTGAGCTTAATAATTTCATGAAACAGAATGGTGAGATACGTGTGCGCTAGCTGAACTAGTGAGAGGGGAGGGGAAGATGTTCACTAACTGGCGTGATGAGATGGGAGGGGGAGGTAATAAATGGCTGGTGTGGTGAGAGGGGAGGGGGAGATCTTCACTGGCCATAAAAGGGCCGCAAAAGACCAGTCTCCACTCAGTGCTCAGCTGCTGCTTCACGCTGTTAGTTCCATTCCAGTCTCACCTGCACTCCCACAACAAGACCGTGAGTCATGTGGCATAGTGTTGAATAACCATAAGCAGTAGGTCGGTGTTAATTGTCTCTGCCGCATTTACACTACTGTGTAGCTTACTTTTCCAGATTAGATCCTTTATGATCATACTGGGATGAATGATTCACAGCACTATTTTCCAGTACGAAGAGATAACTGGCGTCTGCTAAATTTATCTGCAGATCATTAAAGAGAACAGACAGGAAGTCAGTTTATATTCCACTATCGATAACTGGGGAAAATGTACCATGCTGAAACAGTTACGAAACCTCCACTTGGCTCGTATATTTAGTGAAGAACTTTAAAGGCAATTGGTACGGCTTAAGAAAACTCAGATTATTCACTGCTTGCCCCAGTGTTTATTCAGAAACTTAGATTGTGGAGTCAAACGAATGTGTAATAAAAATGGCACAAGTACAGTATTCTGACTAATCATTTTATAGCACAGTGGAATACGCAGATGCCTCCTACATAATGAAATTGTGCACTTTCGTAGGAAAGAAATCAATCTTTGCTTACAAACTGCCACCTGACATTCATTACAGCAATCTCCTGGTTTAATTCTACAACTTACTGTAATTCTAATGAATTTATATATTGGCTGTAGCTTGCAATAAGTTCATGATTTGTGATATATAAAACAGTTGTAACTGAATGTTCAGTATCACTAACCTTCTCCCCCCAACCTTCCCTTTGAAGCTCAAACTGCAGTATCTCGCACACCGCAGCAGACACGATGATTTGCATCAAGTGGAATTGTGAATGTCCCTCAATGGTAGCATACATTTTTATGTCAAAGTCATTTTAACAGTATTCTTATCACCCCAGAAATAATATCTATGGTCATCGATGAAGTGAAGTTTCATATTTCGTCGAATAATTTTCAGAACATGGGAGTAAAGCGGTCATGCCGATTAACCTCCCTGACAGAACGCAGCAGCTTTATCTGGATGTGGGTGGGAGGCCTGTCAGCTCGGGCCATAGGTAGGGTGGCCGGGTGTAGCGCCACCACTGTCTGCAGGTGGCTTACGAGGTGGAAGCACGAGGGACATGTTGAGGACAGGCCCCGCACAGGCAGACTTAGAAAGGAAGGTCACTTCAAAACCAGTCATAACCGTATCAAAACGTATCGTCCTATAGCACTCCACCCTGATGAGTTACGTGTGTCTGAAATGTCGCGCAGAGTAATACATACAGGGTTTCAGTATAAATGTGGATGCAATGAATACCCTGATATTACACAATGCCGAAATGGCGCACTGTTTGGTAGAAAAGTTGTTCCTATATACAGTTAACTTTTCAAACTGCTAATGTTTTGAAATACCCTTGCCAACAGAGTTAATCAAACAGGCTGTTACTCTAACGTGGACCTCATATTGCAGGCGAGCAGGTAGAAAACATAGGTCCTCGTTAACCTTTGTAGAAAAATTATGTATCCATAGTAGGAACACTCAAGTAGATGACAAGAAAACGGTGTCAAAATAACCACAGTAACTTTCGCTTCCGTTAATAAAGGGCTGATTTGGTTTTCACTTGATCTGAATGTATACAGAATCACCACGAAACAGGCTGTACTTAGACTTACAGACTTTAACAAGATTAACCATTTATATTGTAAATTAGGATAAATTACTGTATTTGAGCTTATTCTATGTAAAAATTAGTTACCTTTGTCTTTATATACCACTGGTTAGATGTGTTTGTCAGACAGTGCGTCACCTTTTACCTAACCGGCTTACTGTCTTGCAAATTTATATTTTCGATTATTTTCTTGCAAGGACGCGTCCTTCAATGTCATGCTTGGTAAAGAAAGCAATGCAAGTTTTGTAGCTTGTGGTTTGCAGAATTGTTATTTTCGATGTTAATTTTGACCTGCCACTCTTTAGACTTATATTTCAGTATTATTTAACAGATAAAAATAAATACTAAAGAGGATGGAACGTGACTTTTATTCAGCTATACTATCATACCAAAATACCTTTTCTCTCACTTCTTACCAAATAGATTATCTTACTCCAAGGTAGAAGTGGCTTGGCAGGAGCTAGACAGGCTTAACAAATACATCTTGCAATGTATTCATGCAACCAAACATAATACATTCATATCACTTCACGCCTGGTGTTGCACTGGTCAGAACGCCCAGTTGGAGTAAAGGTGCAACCGAAATAAAAGGGATCAGTCGTCAAAATGTAACTGGGATTTTATATTGTATTGCTATGGAGGAAAACATAAATGTGTAATGGACTCCGTTAGCTTAGCCTTGGCTCCGTACACCCCAGTGGCTATTAACCAGAACTCTAATCACTTATTGTCTAGGCACCTGAAAGAGACACTGGCACTGGCTATTACCCATAAATAGAAGATAATTTTAAAATGCTCCCACATCATGGCCTCCCACGCAGATTGCTGAGAAAACAATAGTCAGATTTATTATGCATTCTTTTAATATTAAGTGAAAATAAACACTTCTTGCCTTCAGGAAGTAGGTGTCAAACAAAACAATAAAACTGGGGTCACATTTGAAAACTCAGTGGTGTACTGTATTTTTCATGTTATGACTCCATAGCAGTCACTGACGAAATAAGCAAAATACTGGTGATAATAGCAGCTGTAGATGAGGCATAAAATTACTTTACAACTTCTAAACATAAAAAAATAGCTTTATTAAAAGAAACTATAAAATAATGGCGATTTTTTGACTTTTGTCTCCTATCTGTAAGAGAGACAATACAACAGTTCAGTGCTTAGTTCACCATAGGTATCGTAATGATACCTGTCTGTCTTATATTGAAAAAAGAATGCACATCCTTAACATGCAGTAACTGAAGAAAACTTACGCCATTTACGCAGAGTTATTCTAATCTAAAGTTTGTGGTGGTGTGATGGCGGCTGCTGCAGGAAGATTGTGGCTTAGTCTGGTAGTTACCTGCCTTCTGGTACACGCCCACCTGCCTCATACCTCAGGCAAGTTGACTCTAGTTGTAATTAAAGAGAATCGATGATATTAATAATTTTAGCATTTTCATCTTAGCTTACCTCAGTGTGCAGCCTGTCATCAAATTACTAGTCATATCTGGATTTTATGTAATTATGTACACTCATTTAATACAAATAAACCTTCTCTTCTTGACCTCTTCCGTAGAAAGAAACAAATACGTTCCGGAGCTGGGGAAAAAATGAAGCATAATGAAAATTAGGCATAAGAAAAGTGCGACGTTTCAGGGAATACCATTTATGTAACATTTGCTTTTCCACACCTAAGCTGCCTAGTTAACTGTCATCTAAAGCCTGATCAAACATAAAATACAAATTCTAACCACGACAAATTTAAGTATGTGTACTTCTTTTCCTTTTCACGACATTTCAGTAATAAAAGAGAATGATATTTGTTGTGAATATACTAGTATAGATAATTCTACATATTACAAACTTATTCCTTAATATTCTCTGGGGAAACAGGCGCATTTCAGTGTATTTTTTGAGGGACCAGAATTGCTCAGTGGTAGTGCTCCCGTTTCACGAGCAAAGGCTTGTCAGTTCGAGTCCTGACCATGGTACCGTAATTCTTGTGAGGGATGTAGCGATCTCTCCAGAGGTCTCTCCTTCCCCTCCAGAGATATATACACCACCGGTCCTAGCTCGGGAGATTCGCCATCTGGCCATAATCTAAAAATTAAGGCTAGCATATACAACCCTTTTAAGGTTCAAGATCAGTTAATAATACCAATTAAAGAGAGGTGCCATCTTATCCTACACAGTGCCCTACATCGATACTTACTGTAAATTCTTCTCTGTATTGTCAGACAAACCTCGAAGTTCGTTAAACAGTCGCCGAGCACTGGATATCATGCTGACTACAGTGCAGTGTTCCCGCTCCTCCATCATCCTGGTGACAGATGACTCTCCATGGGCGTTCTCTATGATGCAAGTGCGTCAGTGTTAGCATAAAACAAAACTTGGGCATTCAGAAAACATATTAACTCCTTAACCGCGGGTCATCACTTTCGTGACGCTTGGGTGCAATGTATCATACCGTGGGGCGTCACTTTTATGATTCTGTGTTGTTTTGAATTCGCCAGGGCTTTCATGTGGTGACTTGTATCATCTATCAGCACTGCCAATGTCCAACAATAGTCAGAGCTGCTAATGTCATCAGTACTCCCATCCGTTGTTGACAATTTAGCCATTTTCCCCCATTCTAGACTCCCCTCCCTACATCCTCTCCATTACCCTCTCGTGTCTTCTGCTCAGCCGCTCTGCGCAATGCAAATCTTCCCCAGATTTTTCCACTGATCTCATCCATTGAAATGAGCCCTATGCCCTATTCTTATACAAAATAATATATATATATATATAAAGGTAATTGATAGTGCCATACACCTGGAATTGGCTAATTATCATTTGGCAACATCCAATCTGCACTCGTTTGCTAATTTCCCCTGCTTTTTCCCCGTGAAATATGCCGTGTGAGCTATTCTCATAATATAAATGTATATAAGAAAGGAAGGGAGAAACCTGAGTGATATTTATATTCACCCGGAACTACCTAATTTATTATGTATTGTCTAGATTTGCTACGGCTTATTTCTTAGCATATACATTAGCAGCTGACATTTTCAACTCTTGGCTACAAGATAAGTACATCTCAGTTCACTGTTGTCCTTCAATGTGGAAGCACATCGTACTCGCGCCCCTTGATTTCTGCCGCTTTTGCGCCCATTATAAAAGGCCCTGTGACCTCTACCCCTACTTAACATCGTGTGGAAAGCGGTAAAGGACTGTAGATGTATATAAGTGTAATAAAGTACTAGAAATAATAAAGTGTGAGTGTGTATATGAATAAGAAATTACAGAATACGAGCGGCGAATTAGCTCGAGTGGGCGGCTCATATGCACTGGTATTATACATTGCATTCAGTGTTTTTTTTTGGACTATGGATTCCAAACTACTTGGAAATCATTGAATTGTGTTTCTAGTAATAATATCAGGCAGTGGTATTCATATTACGGGATGTCGGAAGGTGGAGACTTAGTTACCCAACTTCAGAAGTCTCCACAAGTCCTACGGTAGTCGACGAGTGCTAATAAAACATCCCAGGAGAAAGCTGAAGGTATGTGCCATAGGTATATATAATTAAAATATTCTAGGACTAATAACTGATTTTTGGCAAATATTTTTAAAAAGCCAGTCGTAGCACGGATTTGCTCTGCAGGATGGGCAGGGCGCGCAAACGACAAGCCCGCGGTTAAGGGATTAAAGAAGTTGGATTAGAATATACTCGTACAGTGAAAATATGATCTGCCCTTACGATATACTCTGTGAAATAATTCACTCATTCTCTTACACAAATCTGGAGAACAGACTGAATCTCAAATTTTCTTAGCAGGTGAATGTGGCAGATCTGTGGAAGTGCTACTGTGGAATTGGAAAGCTCTAAGTTACATTAAGACAGTAATTGTGGAAGATGTTTTGTATGACAGAAACCTGCAAAAATCTTCTCTCCAGTGAATAATAGTCAAATTCAAGATCCATTCATTGTTTCACGCTTTACTCTCACTGGAGTCAGTGGCGTTAAATGGGTACAAACCATTACCATGATTTCTGTTTCAGGATCTGACTGATTTACCAGCTCCGTGGGGAGTCGCACTGTTTGGAGTGACAAATAATGAACAAAATACCAACATGACCCGTGAAAAACTCTCCCAGGCTATCGTCATTGCTCAACGCGTAAGTGGCTACAGCATGTCAAGACCGAAAAAATAACTTTTAGAGGTGGACTGAGGACACTTGTGTGTGTGTGTGTGTGTGTGTGTGTGTAACTCACCGGGTCGGTCAGGATCACTTGATGGTAGTGATTGTCAGCTTTTACCCTCCCGGAAGGGAGCTGAGAGCTCATATAGTCCGATCTATGGTGTGTGTGTGTGTGTGTGTGTGTGTGTGTGTGTGTGTGTAATTGCAAAAACAGATTAAAAGCATACTTATGTATAGTAATGAGTTTAAAACAGTGTGTTGATTACCTTTTCTGCCATTAGTTTCGTGAAGTGTCGTGGTGGGTGATGGTGGTGGTAGTCAGCGAGGACCCAACCTTCCTCTCCATCTTTGCTGAGTCCTCTTTCAAGAGCCACCTTCTGTCCGTGCAAACAGTGAGGCTGCTCGTCTTCACTCCCCTCCTTCTTCATCGCCTCCACAGCCTCCACCAACTTCACAAGACTCTGTCACGTACCAACTCTCTACTCGCTGTTGTTGACAATGCATCACCAGTCCTCAGGTAGTAGATATTTTCTATGGACAATAGCACTCATATGAGGTGATATTCCTCACTTTTATACATTGGCTTTATTTATATTTAGTTTTCTTTTAATTCTTTTGTCAACAGGACAAGAGTGCTCTCATGGCTACCCATCACTGATCCAGAAACTCGTCCATTACAGGTAGCATTGTGGACTACTGACAAAAGTCTAAGTCTAGTCTACCCACCAAATCTTTTTCCTGAGAAGTTTTTACGGTAAGCTCTTGTTGTCTGTAACTCTCGACGATCCTTCAAATAACGTGAATGTTTTTATCATATGGTTTTTGTTCAGAATATAGTACCGTTTATCATTTTTCACGTGATGAGACTATGAATGCGGTCACCTGGTATAATGGGTTTGTGTCCTTAATGTATCGTACATAATTTGAATGCTACAACACAAGATTAAACGCAATCAACCTTTTCACTGAACGAGTTTGATTAACTGGTCCTTAGTTTTTTAAGGTATGCCCGATTTACTGTGAGGATAGTCCATGGCCGCGTCAGACTTCAACCTCTTGCTGCAGGTTCCCCCACAGACCCCACGTGATGGTGACAGCCGAGGAGTTCCCTTCGCAGTCGGCGGTCATGGTTGACGACCCAACGAAGCCTGGCAGTAAGCGGCTTGCTTTTAAGGGTATAGCGGAGAATGTCATGGAAATACTATCCACGGCTATGAACTTTACGTGAGCTTAAGGTTACACACATTCTTGTATACACGACTGTTTTCTTGGATGCCTTAAAAGACTTCATAGCACTTCTTCCTTATTGAAATGTAAATCATAGTTTAGCATTCCTTGTTTAATGTATGTTCATTTTAGGTGGAGATAATTGTCATCAGTTACATACAATGAGATTTTCAGTTGCAGTGTTCTGAAGAAATGGCAAAGGAGGTGTTCTGATTATCTTCAAAGCCACTTATAACATGCCATATAATTCGATTCAATGACAGTATGCAACAAGGAGCTAATGGTAAATCAAATATTTTGTTGTAAGTGCTTCCAAAACTCTGACAGATACACATACTTGAGATCCCCTGACAAAAGCTGGGGCCTGCAGAAGAGTGATGGGACCTGGACTGGCATGCTGGGCCTCATCACACGTGAGGTGAGTTACTACATCTATTCAACTATATAAACTTATTGACTAGTCTTTCCTAAATATGATAAAACCATCTGGTAGAACAAGGATCAGATTCAGGTGATAAGTCAGTCTTCTGTTGAGTGCTTCTTCAAAGAACTGCCCTGTCCATTGTTTTAAGAAACTGAACTTATGATCACACCCAGTCAAGCATGACAATTTCTGGCAATTAGATCTTGTCAGGGTAATTCAGAAAACAATTTACATATTTTTCATTCATTCATTTATTCATCAATGTACACTTGAATAAAATAAGTTATTCATGAGTAGCACGAACGGCTTGCAAACTCTTTTTTTTTTTTTGAAATTTCAATCACCACTAAAGACAGCACGATGGAGATTAAGCCACGCGACTTCAGAAACCTGTCTCCACTAAACTCCTTACCCTTAACCCCTCAATATCGTGCATTGATATTATAGGAAGTGGTCCGTTACTGGCATGCACTGAGTAACATACTGTACTGTTGTGTCCAGGAATTATGTAGAATAGTTGAAATATTCTCTGGCAACTCTGATGAGGCTGTGGAGCTGCCGTGAGTGAATCACTGTGGTTCCTCTCAATGAATGAGTGTGGTAGCAACTGCCACACTCATTCATACGTAAGTCTCTACTTTTGGAAATTTGCATGACCATTGCAGATGAAGTTTGGTTTTAATTTTGTCCAGTCCAAGCTTAAAAGCACTACAATATATTCGAAAGCAAAACTCCTACCTTCCCAACGAAACTGTCCCATTTACTAACCGTGACATACCCAAAAGAATACACACTTTATCTATTTCTGTTCTACATAACTTTGTACGCTGGCAACTGTTTGTTTTGTATTTGGTATTTGTATAAGTACTATCCTCATGTGGAAGATATGGCCTCGAGACAGTCGCAACATAAAGAGAGTTATGATTTGGCAGAGATTAGACTTCTTGATGGTATATCCTCTCAGGTATTTTACTCTTCATTGATTTATTTGCCTCGACAAATAATTACAGGAAGTGGAATTTTCTCCTGGACCTTTTTCCCTGGATCTCACCAGAAGCCAGTGGACGGAATACTCTGCATATATTTTCATGACTGGGTACCAAGTTCTAGCTGCTCGTGGTCATCCTAAGCCGGACCCATGGTGTTTCCTAGTACCTCTTGCACCAGTGGTTTGGGAAACTTTGTTAATAGCATTGTTGGCTGTGTGCTCAGTGATGCTGCTCCTTCCTTTCTGTTTTCCTGCCCACACACAAGAACGAAGCAGCGTTGATGCCAACATCTTTAACTGTGTGCGCGTTCTCCTGCAAGAAGGTAAGTAGTTTCGACTTTCCAAGCTATATGTTATTTGTCATTAAATTGCGGAAATCAAAGTTAATTTAGGATATTTAATGTAACGATTATGCATTTTTTTTTTAATGCAAGGAAGAAGGAACCAAAGGCCATGGGCCCGCAAACCGTTCCTTCCAAGAATAAACAACAATAACACAAAAGAGACCCAAATTCAATATCCGTTCATTTCGAGATGCCTGGACACACTGCGTTTGAAAGACTGGAG
>JAGKTI010007899.1:20928-35308 GCA_018397915.1 Birgus latro | reverse complement strand
ATTCAACCCGGAAAGTTTGAAAGTTTGTTAATCTTTTTTATCCTCTCTTACTCTCCTTACACACATTTTTTTTTCTTAAGATTTCCCCCACACACTCTACCATATTTCACACTTTCCTTGACTCACTCTTCTGATCTCCCGACACACTCTCATGCTCTCTTATCATTCTTTGTCACCTCTCCCTCTGCACTCTCCCTGCTCTCTCCCTTACCACCCTGAGCCTCTCTAACTCCCCCTGGCTCTCTCCCTCTCCCTGGCTCTCACTTTTCCTGACTCTTATTCTCATTCTCTCTTACTTCACCTAGCTCCTTCTACTTTCCCGACTCTCTTACTCTCAGACTCGCTTAACTCCATCTGCTGCTCTTCCTGACTCTCCCCGCAACACCCCACTCCATTCTCTCTCTCTCTCTCAGTTCTGTTCTATTTTCTCCCTTGCCATCACCATCACCACAGCCACCCACATCACCACGTTAAATGCCTAGGGTCTATGTACCGCAGGAATGGGTTGACGAGAGAGAGAGAGAGAGAGAGAGAGAGAGAGAGAGAGAGAGAGAGAGCCTATCCAGGCTCGCATACTAGCTAGCCGTGGAACCTTGGCGGCGAGACCTGTTTTTGAGTGCTGAGGCAGGGAAAACATACATTCATAAACTTATTTGTGTGAAAATTGCATGGCTGTGCTTTTATCTTCACTCCTGCTACTGTCAATCACTCCACAGTCAAAATTGTGTGATCATTAGAGAATAGTAAGACGAAAAAAACTATTTCTCTCTCACACACACACACACACACACAACTGCATTTTTCCTCTCGTCACTGGGGTTTGTGTTTGCAGGGTCGATAAGGGATGGCATGTGCAAATTTAATCCATGATTTTCTTTTTCCAGCAAAATGAAAGCTTACTGTCGAAGGGAGAAAAATATGAATTACGGGAAAAACTGAAACTTCAAAATCTGCATTGGAAAAAGAAAGGCTAAACAATTGTGACATGAAGTTTGTAAAAGAAGGGAGACTAGTGAGACTTCTTTCTGAGAGGTGTTAGCAAAATTAGAGTGAGCATAGTGGAGAAAGACATGATTTAGTAGCTTTTACCTGTTTGTAGAAAATGGTAACAGAAAAATTTATAAATGAATAAGGATGAGAGTTGAAAATATTTCCTGGAAGTTGTGCCAGTTAAAACTGAATTGAATTATACAGAAAAGTAAGGAAAATCTGGAGTATGGAGACAGGAAAAAGATATAAAAGTTCATGATAGGTTGACAAAGACGACAACAGAAAAGCCCATAAAAGGAAAAGCTTGAAAATGATATTCTTACCTGAAGCTGTGAAAGAAACAACACAGCCGAACGCAGCAGAATGGTATTAGAAAAGTTAAGATAATGTAAGTCTGTGCAGTCGAAAATAGATGGTGCGTGAAAAGATGATAATGATGCCCTACAAGCGATAAATTTATACTAGATCGTGAAAGAAGGTAGCAGAAAAAAAAATACTGTGACGGAACGTGAAATGCAGTAAAAAAAAAAAAAAAAAAAGCTGAAGAAAAAAATAGCTTGAACACAGGAAAAGGATAGGGGAAGCGAGGTTTAAGCCAGTTAGTGACAGGGGGTAACAAGGTATAAAAGGAAAAAAAATGCACTGTGAAGCTATGCGAAATACAACTTGACCAGAGAAAAACGGCGAGGGATGAAAAGCTACTAGCTAGTATCTGAACGAATAGAAAAATCTATTCGGTATAGGAAAATCGTATGACGTGATGGGAATTCCAATGTGTCAAGCATTGTGAAGAAATATATTTTCTACAGCAAAAACATGAGACAATTATCCATAAACTTGTACGAGTTACAGAAAATGATAGAGCAAGACCTGTAAAAGCACAAGCCATTTGATGCGATTTAAGCCGTAGACTTTTTAGAGAAGTTACGAAAATTAGGGTATGATAAGGATACGGCAGTTAGTAGGAGAGGATAATAGAAAAGCCAGTATAAAGAAAGAAGGCTTTGTGACCCAGCGTGAGTTATAGTGTCTGAGGACAAGAAAAACAGAAGTTGGGCAGTTAAAAAGGACAAGGTACAAGAAGAAGATAGAATGGGAGAAGAGGAAATACTGTAGAGAGAGTCAGTGAAAAAATAAATAAATAAATAAATGACCTGGGTCTCAGGAAAACACTGAAAAAAATTGAGGTTTGGACAACTATAAAAAGATAAGACTGAAAAACTTATACGAATTTGCTGATGAAAATAACAGCAACACAAAACGAAAAATACAATAAACAACACAAAAGACAAAACAGTAAACAAAACTGACACGATGCAGCGACTTCTCTCTCAGTGTGTCTTTCGTCCAACCTCTGTGGATGCCTCTGCTCGTGAATGAAGAGATATTGGGATAGGAGTTTAAGGCGACACGACCAGAGACTTCAAACCTGAGTGAGTTTGCTTATCGATCATGCCTCGCCTACCCACCAGCCTGCTAGTCTTGGTCTCGCTCATGGTCGTGGGACCTGTGATGTATGGTTTACTCTTTTTACTGCAGGTGAGGACGAGGAGGTTCTGTAAGTCAGCTATTTCACAGCCATTGGTGCATTATGTATATAATTCGAGCCAGAAGCCAAGCAACAGTGTTCAGCATTCGAGCATCCTATCAGTCGTAGAATTAAATAGGATCTAGAGTAGATTACCCTTATGACTGCTGAGGACATTCTCATGAATTTTATTTGGGACAGAGCAAGACGATTTTGACCCCATACCTAGCAGTAAGAGGGTTAAAGACACACACACACACACACACACACACACACACACACACACACACAGGATAATATAGTTTGCTACTGTATTTTTTTTGTTTATTTGTAGCTATGTTGTTTATGCCAAGGGCAGTTGAAGCTGCACCAGAAATAAAGAGGTAAGTGATGTTTAATAAAGCAAATTCACCAATAAAGACTAAGTGCTCCAAAGGCGACTGCAGTGTCAGATTTGGGGCAACAAAAAGAAACACTTTCGTTACTCTACAAACAATACATTAGGTCAGTGCCTTGGAAACCATACAGAACACCACCCTGCTCATCACTACTGGCTACACGAAAACCACCCCCACAACTCAATCACATTCTGAAACCAAAGTCCGCGCTGTCAGAGACTACCTAGATATGAGAGGCACACAGTTCTTTGCAGCAGCCTATGCCAACACACAACACATGACAGACGCACACAGCATACATAGGCACATAAAACAATCAACACACAAGCATTATGAAACTCTTTACAACAACATCCCGCCTCCAGATATTCATCCAACACTAACAAAGAAGAAACACCTACACTCTAACCGCACCCGCAAGACAGTACAATACCCCGATCATAACACCGTATTACAAGACCCATTCCAGATATCTACCCACCATAGGTGTCCTTAAACACAGATCATCAATTTCACCTAGCTAGGCTTAGAGCAGGATATCACTCAGCCCTCTTCAACTACCAGCTTAGAGTAAGGATGAATGGAGTCACAGATGACATGTGCCCAGCTTGGAGATTAGGGCCACATAGCATAACACACGTAATGGAGCACTGCACAACATATGCCACACTGAGACGCAGACACAACCTCAACGGTGTAGAGAACCTATGGGACAGCCCTACAGGGGCAGTTGCCTTCCTACGGCTGACGGGACTTCTCGATCAGACGGATAGGGGTTGAGCGTCAACAAAAAAATGATAAAGTTTAGAACCTGACTTGTGGTATTAGTAAAAACTATTTGACAGAAAGAAACTGGTTGAATAAGCTCGTTGCATATCATAATACATAGCCAATTAAAATTTATATCATATGAAGCAATACTGTTTTTTTTTATTCATAACCAATTTCAGAATTCATTAACGAATACTGCTGAAAATTTTTCAAATAAAGATTGTAGTGACGTTGTTGAATAAAGCTTTCTTACATTAAAAAATGGGAAAGATTACTAAAAACAGTGGTGTTTACAGACAGGAAGAACAACAGACGGCGAGATATTAGCCAAGCTGGCAGGACCTCTCACGGCAGTAGATCCCTTAGTCCTGCAGGCCTTAAGGGAGCGCTACTTGGATCCCCCTTCGTCCCTTTCCTTCAGTCCCATCACGCACGCCTTCTTCTCCGAGAGCAAAGAGGCGTTCACATGGCCCTGGATTAACCACTACCTCAAACTTCTCTTCTCGGGCCAGCGTGGTGGTTTTTTTGTGGAAGCCGGGGCACTGGATGGGGTGTATTTGTCCAATACTTTGTGGCTGGAACGGGATCTCAACTGGACCGGACTGCTGATCGAACCAGATGAAGCAAATTATGCCGCACTTACGGAGAGACACCGCCGTGCTTGGTCCTCCAACACCTGCATCTCCTCCGAGACGTACCCTAAGAAGACTATATTCGTGTCACACTCAAGGAAGGCCAACTCTAAGGTCCTGATGTCCCCGTGGTCGCACCGATCTCACGGGCATGAGCTGAGGCAAGACATAGATCAAAGCAAACACGATCTGACTGACGACATGGCATACTCCAGGGTGCAGTGCTTCCCCCTAGTCTCTTACCTGGTTGCTCTGAATGTGACCTCCGTTGACGTGCTGACCCTGGACATCCAAGGCACTGAGGTCGAGGTAATCACTAACTTTTTGGCCGCCCCGAATGGTGTAACTATTAGAGTTATCGTAACGGAGAACGAGTACGATAATTTTGACGAAATGTTCCTGGGACTGATGAAGGACCGGGGATACGTGCTGCTGGCAGAGGGAAAAGACTGTGTTTTCGTCAGGAGAGAGGACCCACTCATGCAGCGACCTGAAGTCAAGTTTGTCCTCCAGTATTATGCCACGAAAAAACTTATGTCCACTACCACTACAACACCAAACACGAATGTAAACAAGACTGAAACTGTGATGAACGACGTGTCAGCTTAGTCTTGCTCTGATTTACATCTTCAAACAGATTATATACATTTTTTCTTCTCTCTCTCTCTCTCTCTCTCTCTCTCCTTCCTTCCGTTTTCATATACCGTTGGGAGAGACTTTTCGACGTGTAGAAATTTAGTGATTGTGTTATCTAACTCAGTCAATACGAGAACTTTCCTCATAGTTAAGTACATTCGTCCGGAGGTAGCAAGAACAAAATTATTGAAATACTTGCTCGTAGTACCTTAAGATTAATCATATGGCGTTGGCAAGAGGATTAGACAGACGCCGGGCTACTGAAATGGTTAATGGAGATTGATTTCTTCCAACTCCAACAGAGTGAGAGATCTTCCTTACAGTAAGGTAAAGTAAAAACGCCTTGAGGTAACGAAATTCAAATAAATGAAACGTCATGGCACTGAAAGGGTTAAATATATCCATAGATGAAAATAATTCATTGTAAGCCGAGAGTGATTTTGTCCTCTGTGTGTCCTGTAGGTTGTTCCCGTCGATATAGGAAATTTTCTAGCACCTCATCTATAGCGATTTATTTTGCATATTGCACTGACCAGTCTTTTGTAATTTTTTTTTTTTTTTTTTTTTTTGCTATCGACAATGATCGCATAAAATACATTTCTTATCCAGAACATAATCCCGTACTTCCCCTTAAGCCAGGAGCGTAGGGGTCTGGGGTTAGGATATTTAGTTCATACATTTGAGACAAAGGTGAGCAGTTACCTGCCGCTCAGTGGTATTGTGGGCATTATTCCCAGTCGGTCAGTATGGTTTCCTTTGAGGTACATCCTGTTGGAGCGACACAACCCACTAGATTACCAATCACCCATTTACTGGATATATGATTACCACTCATCGTAGTGAATGATTTCCTAGCGTACAGGGAACCATTTGGCTTGTCATTCAGAGTAGAGTAACCTGAAGGCAGCACTTCATGAAATACAGTATTTGTACGAGGGAATATACTAAAGTTGCCACACGGTGTCTTTAGTCTTCTTTCATTCACTCTGAGTCCATATTCCGCCGAGATTTCAACACCCATGCTTTTGTCAAGAAACTGAGATCTAATAATAGTGGATATGTGAACCTCCCTCACCCGTCTCTTTTACGAAGCCACGGTAGAGAAACCCAGGAATGCAGAGACAGGGGGTGGATTTTTTTTTCATCATTTCATGTGAACTGGAAAGGAACAAAACTTATATACTGCAGACTTTAACACTTAAATCATTAACCCCGAGGATGTTTATTGTACATCGCCAGTCCTAGACTGCAGTAGAAATTATTATTATTATTATTTTTTAATACAAATATTAAATAAACTGGAGAGAAAAAAGTGCATATATATTTTGTACTGTACATTGATGTAAACAATTATATCGTTGTGCTGGAGGATCAACTAAGCAATTGTTGTTTCTCAGGCACCATACTTTTCTTAAATATAACAGTATTCAGTTTTCCACCTGCGGTATCAAAACATAATAAACCTTCAAAAAGAAAATGTATATTCCAGTATCTAGGCATGAATGCCTAAAAATACAGTATTGCTAGAAATGTCACTGTTACTTTGTCTTCAATATGAGAGGGTAAATAAAACAAAACGGAATATCCTCTTTAACACATTAAAGGTAAAAAAGGCGCAGCAGTAATCTTACTTTTCAACATACTCACCCTACATTTCCACGAACTTTTTGTAGCATTCTACAAGCTTCCTGGTTCTATAAAAACAAAAAAAGTGTATTATGTAGACTGTACCCGTAGCCACGTATGGACGGCTTCTCTCACCGCTTTCGTCACTACCAAATTGTCGAGCAGGTAATACACTCTAAGTGGTGAAAATGGATGTGACAGACTCTCACACGTAAGGTTTCAGTGTCTCCGTTGTTATGGCCGCTACATGAGGGTGTATATTGTTATGGTGCACGGGAACAGCTTTGGACAACCCCGACAGAGCTTCGCCACACTTTTTTCCAGTTTAAGACTCTACGTGTGTTTGTTTTTGCTTTTTCATCATGTAGCTAAAACTACCATATGGTGTAGAATTCCAAGGTGAATTTCAGCAGGTCTGACCTTTTGCTCAGAGAAATCATATCACGGCATGCTGTTTACCGATGCTAGACTCAGAAATAGCGGCTACGTCCACGGTCCTGAGTCCATCTGAGAATATTGATACTGCTGCATTGATGCAAGATCAGATCTGTCAGAAAACCAGTTAACGTCAGTTACACTTGAATAGTTGCTATCGATTGCCTAGTTGCCTAATTCACATACTGCCATTTTATTAATTTATTTATTTATTTTCGTATCTACTGACTACTGTAGAGGTTGAGGTAAAACAGTGAACTCAATCAGGTCAAGGATGTTTTTTATATACCTGTTAAAACAATGTTCCTTGATTTAAGAGGTAGTGATTGGATTCTTCATCACCTTGTGGGAGCTAGAAAGGAGCAGAGCTTATATAACGTGGACGTAAAAGTAAACGGTCAAGGAAAAAGTACTGGAACCATTTACAGACTTCCTAGGAGATCAGTTGCTGGTAACGAGTGATGCAAGCGTGGTGGCATTGCGTAAAGGTAATACTTTTTGTCATTTCCTGTTCCTTTTTTTTTCTTGCCTTATATATTAGTGAAAGAAAATAGTTATGATGATGATTATGATGATAATTACTGTAAGGTCCACTCCACACTCTTAATTCATAAGGACAATTGATTCTGTTCTTTATTTTTTTACCCGATTAAAAAACAAAAGAAATTTTGTGCATAGGAGTTCATGGGCTATTATGTTAATTCAGTATCAGGATGCTGTATTTTTTTCTGATACAAATAAAGCACTTAATGCTGAATATGGAAACTCATTCGTCCGGACTTCCTTTGTACTACAACGAATAGTGTGAGGTGAATAACCACGGTATTTCTGATAATTCTGTTCAGCAAGATGTCTTTTCAGTGTACTCCAGCTGTACCAGAAGAGATGTTTGACCGTAAGAAAGACTATTGTAGTAAAGAGGTTAAATTTTATTCCCAATATATATATACATCCCCATTACCCAACCCATTCACCATGATGATGATGATGATGACGACGACGACGATAATGGTCCATAAATGCGTACTTTTATGGCCCAGTTTTATATCCCAGTTACTCACACCATTTATTAATGGATAAGGATAATAATGATGGTAATCATAATAATAAAGATGGCACATGCAAGCCTTTGTGCCCTAGCCTTACATCCTTACTGCTCAGTTTAGTTATTACTGAATTATAGGATGATGGTGATGATATTAAGAACAACGATCATAAAATATATATTTATTTGCTGTCGTGTGCAGTGTTTCTCGACGCACGGTAAGCAGCCTTAGCGCAGCCAGTGAACACTCTAACACACACACTGACTGGCATACTGCTTTCACACGTAAACGCGGGTGCCATTTTTCCGTAGGTATTAACACACACACACACACACACACACACACACACACACACACACACACACACACACACACTCTCTCTCTCTCTCTCTCTCTCTCTCTCTCTCTCTGGTACATACACTGAATATTTTTCTCTAGTGCATTGTAAGGCGGTGGAGATTGTTTCTGTTGGGTAAAATGCGAGTCCCGGAAATGAATCTTGTGTGCTGGTACCGGAGCATTAATTGGCGTGTTAGCCTTATTTGGCATCCTGGTGCGCATAGCCAACCTAGAATGGAATGGAACAGCACTCTTACTGACACCCAGTCACGTGTTGGCACTATAGCACAATCTGGCACCGTGACCCTTTCTCGCTCTTGCTGTTCTTCCATCTCTCTCCTCTCCCCACTTCCTTCTATACTGTTCCTTCTGTTCTTCCACTTTGTCGCTCCTCCTCCCTTCTCAGCCTATCAATCTGTTTTTCTACATGCTCCTGTCCCTCTCTTTTTCTCTGTTTTTATACAGTGTCTGTGCTCTCCCGCTTTGTCGCTTCAACCCCTTCAGTTCAGTGACATATTTTCCACACGATACTTTCAATCTACAGAGGATGTTATTCAAGTAGAAACTGTTCAACTGGAGGAATTAGATTTAGCCTCCATTATCTTTTTTACTGAAGCAGTGGATTCTCTAAATAAAATCGACTACTGGGAGTATATAATAACGGGTGAAGGCCTCTCTTGTAAGCTATCCAAATTTCTTAATAATATAAACACGGACAAAAGAGTGATTGTACCCTTACAAAGACATGTTTCAGAGAGGTCTAGTCCAAAGTCGGCAGATGGATTTTCATTACTGGTAATACAAAATACAAAAACTTGGCAGCAAAAAAAAATTTACTGCTTGCTATACTATATGCATTTGTTAAACTTGGAATATTTGCCCAGTACATAGGACAATAAGAATGTTGATAAAGTGAGAGGGGGAGGCTCGCTAAAGACAATTCTAAACAGACTAGAGGGAAAGATTTTTCGTTACATCAGGCTCCCTCCCTTTACTAACTTCCATCAACGTCTATCGTTTTGCTGCAGCGTTATATTCCTTTCCATCTACCATCACTGTTTCAATGATCACTGCTCTTTCAGCTGACCGTTTGCAGCCCCTCCAGATTACGGTGGCCTCTCAGTACCCAGCAGCAGCGCACTCTCATAATTTTTCTCTTCAGCCCTCTAATGCAAGAGTTAACTGATACACTTAGTTCTCCTTGCATGTAACCAGTCAAATCTACAACTGTTGTCCTCCGTCTGTATTTCCCCCTGCTTATGACCTCTAGTGTTTTAAATGCAATGTATCCAGGGAACTAGAAATGGGGGGACATTGACTTTTGTTCTTTTTTGTTCAGTTTTCCCAGGAAACAGGATTTTTTTTTTTTTTAAGCATCCGACATTTGTCTTTCTTTGTACATTTTTGCATTAAAAAAGATGATATCGAACCCAGCGAAAAATACACTGATGCGTGAACTGTCGACGTGTGTAATGATAGTCTCTTACAGTTACAAATCGTCTTGAGAAGTATTTACCTTTTAAGCTCTAGCTGAACAAGTTTACTATGAAATTATATAAAAATCTGACAAACTGCTTTTCTTTTCTCTCCACTCCTTCATCACGGAGTTAGGACAACGTGACTAAATGTTATGCATGTGACGCTCTTTCGCTTACAGAACACCTCCTGTAAAACGTATTTATTTTATTCTTCCGTACATACTGTATCTAGATGAGTTATTTCATAGTGCATGGTGATCATTTTCACTTTTGCCTGCAAGTTGCGGTTGCTGAGATTGGTAGGTGTTTGTAAACACTTTGCTTTGTTGTCCATCTTTGACTCATATATACTGGAGTATATAATTCCTTCCTCTATAACAAAGTCCTCAAGAGAAGTAAAGATCTGTTGTTCGTTTTCTCCACTATACATCCTTGAAATTTCATAGGTCCGTTTCCCTACTTCATCCTTTATTTTTTCCTCCCTTCCTCATTTCTCGTTCCTCCTTCATATCCATTCCCTCTGCTCACCCACTCTATCCCTTCATTCTCCTTTTTTTTTTTTTTTGGTTCCCTTTCTCTTCCATTCAATATGCTCTCCTTCTTTGTCCTTCCTCCATTCTTGTCTCCTGCTCCCTTTTCCATCACTCTCTCCCTTTTCCTTTTTCCCTCTTCCCACCACTTTCTCTCCTTCCTTTATAACATTCCCTTTGCCGTCACAGCTTTGTCCGCCCTCCCTAACTTTGTCTTTACCGGTCCACCTCTCTCTCTCTCTCTCTCTCTCTCTCTCTCTCTCTCTCTCTCTCTCTCTCTCTCTTTCTCCAGTATACTATGTTAAATTCATGCAGTTGCGAGTACCTGGAGATTTCAGTGCGCCCGTTCACTTCGGCCCCAGACCCACGTTAAAGTCCAGTATATTTGGGTTTCCACGCGGGTCTAAGTGAGTTACGAGGCTTCTGTGTGCCTGTTTATTATTGCATATACAGGGAGGACGATAAAATGGAAGGTGTGGGGAAAGAGAGATGAATGGGGGAGGTTGGTATGTTTTTCACCCTTCTACCTTCTCCGTGTTCTTCGCGTTTCTACCTGCCTATGTTTTTCACTTTTTCATCCAGTATTCTTTTACCTCTCCATGCCCTTCGCCTTCTCATATTCCCCATCCCTTGTTCTTCCCCTCCTCATGTTTACTTCTCTATATTTGTTCTACACCTCGATATTGTTCTTTACTTCCCTATGTTCGTCATCTCCCCATGTTCTCATTTTGTTATGCTCTTCACCTCCCCATGTTACTTACTTTCCTATACTCTCCCCCCTCCTCATGTTCGTCACTTCCCCAGGCTCACCACCTCCTTTGTTCTCCATCCCATGTTCTCCATTTCCCCATGTTGTTTTCTTCTCTCCATTATGTTATCCACCCCACTATATTCTTTACTGCCCAGTATTCTTCACCTCCCCATGTTCTTCACTTCCCCATGCTCGCCACCTTCCCTTGTTCTCCACCTCCCTATGTTCTATATTTCCCCATCCTCTCTACCAGGTAAATGCCTATATAGCCATGACACCGGATTCTGGAGATGAAATTATGTTTTCCCATTTTTTATGCGTTTTACAAGAACTTGACCTTGATATATATAGCAAATCACAAGTTTCTGGGTTTTAGACCAGCCGGCTCCACCCCGGCAACTAGTGTTTTACGACGACTTGTGGCGTAATAAAATCTTAACCACGACCTGTTCCGAACGGTCTCCCTAATCCTGGACATCTGCCTGTCTGAAATTTATAGAGCGCGAACTCAAAATGCAATACCGAAAACAAAAGAGCATCACCTCTGTTGGCGGAGAGGAAAACAAACCGGTCAACAGATAATCAGCAAGAATCCATACTATCTTCGTTTTAATTTGCGGAAGAAACATAGCAGAACAATGTTGACTTAGAACTGTGACACGAATTGATTCCCGATATTATGGCTTAGGAATCCGGTGTTATAGCTTTTGTAAACATTATCCCTCTATTTCTTTCTATTTCCACAGCTTGACATCCTATACATTCAGTTTTCTCCTTTTTCTTTTCCTCATTGTTACTCTGCGTCTTCCCACTCTGCTGTTAAACTGGCTTTCATTTCATTTAACTTTCTGATATATTTTTTTCTTCTTGTTTCTGTTCTTATTCACCTAAGTTCCCCTCAAATTGTTCTCCGAATCCTTTAGGTTCTTCACTCGCTTTGTCTTTAGTCTTTATTCTACTTCTTCCTGCATTCCCTGCCTTTCATTCCATCCTTCCAGTTTTCTTTTTCATTTTTCCCTCATTATATCACTGTCTCCCCCGAATTTTCTTCACCTATCCTTCTCTTCTATCAATGTCCTACTTTTCTATTAATTTTTACCTTCATCTCTCCCTCTCTGTTTCTGTCCTCCCATTCCTTCATTTTTTTTTTTTTTTTACCTCGCCCGGAGTTGTTTTTGATCGAATTTGTTTATTTGGTTGTTGGCAACATTACGGAAAAACGGCTGGATGAAATTACATGAAACTTTCAGGATATGTGGACAATGGTCACCCAAAAAATTGATTAAATTTGGAGGTAATCGAGTGAACATGAAAGGTCAAAATCAAGGTCACGGATTTTCAGAGGGCTTGGAACCGGTTGAAGATAGAGATATTTACTATTAAGAACATAGAGGAACTCGTAATATGGGCTTTCACTGGCACCAAGACCTTTGACCTTGAGTGACTTTGAAAGGTCAAACTCAAGATCAAAGATATTCAGGAGGCTATAATTCGAAACTGGTTGAAAAAAGAGATATTTACTATTATCAGCAACTAAGAAGACCCATATAGGTTTTTGATTGGTACCATGACCTTTGACCGTAAGTGACCTTAAAAGGTCAAACTTAAGGTCACAGTTATTCAGGGGGTTATAACTCGAAACTCGCTGAAGATTGAGTTATTTACTATTATCAAGATAGTCGTTCCAGCGTGTATTACCGTTGACCTCAAATGACTTCCAATCAGTGACCTCAAATGACCTCGGAGGTTAACATCACATAGCCTATGTCCGACCTGGAGGTCATGTGAGTCTCTATGGTAAAAACTGGCTACAGGGGAAGCTGGCGTTGCCCGGGCCAAAAAGGCAAACACTCTACCGGTGACAAATGACCCAGCTCTGAATTTTGACTCCCCTAAAACCATCTTTGGGTCACTCTGACTTAGAATATATATGGGTCTTGGGATCTCTGGCCCTTGGTTTGGGCGTGATTGAAGGACAAACAAACAAACAGTGAGGCTCGTTTATATTCTGTATACAGATTGCTTACTTCCAGAGACCTCTCCTAACTTGCATAAGATCAAAATGAATGTATATACCAAAGAATTTAGTTTAACAAGAGCAAAACAAGAGCAAACCGACACTGCAAACCTCCTCCGCCAAGGCTGAACAATCCCCCATTTGTCAACACCCCTGCAGAAGATTCTCTCTATTTTTTGTTTATTTTTATGTAGCAGGAACCACATAAAACACAAGTCATCACATCTTATTTGAAATTTTATTTCATGTGCACTTACCTAATGAACATTAAATCCTTTCAAGATTCGTGGATCCAGATATGATCCGGATCACCACCAAAATTTAATGGATTGTTCCTTGGGCCACACCCTACCCCCTCAAAAAAAAAAAAAAAAAAAAAAATCAGCAAAACCTTTTTAAAATTTTTGAGCAATCCTGCTAGCAGACTAACTGACAAACAAACCAACGCCGGCAAAAACATAACCTCCTTGGCAAAGGTAATTATCCTTTGAAAGGAACAAATTTCATCGAACTCTCTTTACCCCTTCCACCCCCTGTATCATTCTTTGCTCGCGGTCATACACAGTCTTAATTTGTTTTCACCTAGGTATATCATTCTTCACTAAACTGGTACGAGCGAGCGTGAAGCCCTCGCGAGTCTCTCGTCAAGTAGTGGCATTTTCTCACATTCGAGCAGCCCAACCCAGCCCGGCCCAATCCGACTCAACCATAACGCCTTTGAGACGTTTATATCTCAACAACCACAAAGCCGATCACTACGTGGTTTGCACCACATGGTAGCCCCATTCTTTAAGATATGTTTTTGACAGGTTTCATCACACCCAGACGGTGCACATGGCATGTGACACGCGCCAAGTGCAGCATGTCGAAAAAATCCAAAAGAGGGCCACAGGCCAGACAGTTTGTCGTAAAGGCAAGAAATTTGGTAGGTAGATAGTCATCAGTATACTCTAGACGTCCCCGGGGTGTAAGGCGACATTCCAATGCTTCCGGATTTAAATGGCCTCGCTCGTACCTCGCCGATAAAAGCTTGTTATTGGTATAAGCACACATTATCACTTTTTATTTATTTTCGCGCTCATGAATTATAGCACTTCACAAATTCTCATCCACATGTGTAACTATCCGTCTATTTCAGTTTACGAAATTTTACCCACAGCTGTGTCTTTTCCGTCCCTTGTATTCTCAAACATGAGTATTTTC
>JAGKTI010007899.1:0-11019 GCA_018397915.1 Birgus latro | reverse complement strand
TTAAAGGTAATTTTCAAGAGAGAGACAAAAAGGAGAGAAAGACGAAGCTGTGCGACTACAGAAAGGAGAAACAACTCAGTGTAGGGAACAATCGGGGGGAGAGAGAGAGAGAGAGAGAGAGAGAGAGAGTACGGTACATTAAACTTACCCACATTGTTCTCCGTGAAAAAAATGCAACAAAAGCACCAGCTTTGTTCTTTAATGAAGTAATGGGATGCTTTGTTACTGAGCAACGGCGCACTCTCTGAACTTCGTGCACTTATTCCTATAGTTTATTATAATTACATTTGGTGCTCGTCGCAAGGCCCCATCCTCTGAGGGAAGACTACGACAAAGGGAGCTAAAAGCATTTCTACTCCGACAACTCCTTCTACGACAGAAAACCACACCCACGCCCACACCCATCTCCTACACCCACCCACCCCCACCCACCCACACACACACACACACACACACACACTCGCTCATGCACACACGCGCGCGATTCTAAGTCTTCATTCAGTAAATTTTTCTTACATTTGTTTCTTCATTCTCATATTTTCTCTATTTTCTCACATTTCTGTGATATGTGTTATCAGTTTCATGTAGTGTCTCTAACTTTCATAGGCTCATTTGTGATATCTTTACAGGAAATGAAAGAGAGAGAGAGAGAGAGACTAGGAATATGGCAGAAGAAAAGCGATTCACATAGTCCAAATACTCTGCTGTCGAACATTATTCAAAATTAGTGGCTTGAATAGGAGCTGAGGTTCATCAAGAAAGCTGGTGAATACAATGGAAGAAGTGGTAAGGTAGGTATAAGTATGATTTAACTGTAAATGAGACATAACCATGAAGCAGCTGTAACTCAGGTATATCATATTTCTTTTATAAACAGTTGACTGCATATGCTACTCTCAATATTATTTCTAAATATATTTACATGGCTCATAATTATATAATTAGATTCTGATGAGAAGGAAAGAACTTACAAAATAATTATATATGGAAGAAATGCTGGTTTCTCAGGATGGTATTGTGTGTGGTAAAGCAAAGACGATGGATTGACATTACCACCACCCGGCCTGTGAGCGAGTTGACCTTGTGGTTAGCATTACTAATTGTGAAGCTGTTGGCCCGATAAAGCGAGGGTTCGAATCCTGGTGTGGGCAGCTGGCGCTGATCAACTCATGTGGTCCATCCGCTCTTCCTGGGCTGCAGTAAAATGAATATCTGGGGCAACACCCAGGGGAGGTTACTATGATAACCTGGACGATACAGGGGTCTAGTATACCAGGACAGTGGGTGCATAACTCGCCACATGCCCAAAGGCCACAGTTTCCAGTACGAGCTCCGCGGCTGTGGGTCAGAAGGCATCTAGTCGCACCTTTGCTCTTTTTACCCTCATATTCGATAGATATAAAAATGGACGGTACCTTCACACACAAAAGGATCTATTAACCCCATCAGCCGTAGTACTTCATTATGCCTCCGGCCACCTAAGGTGGAGTTATTAAGATTGGTCTGTCAGTTCGTCCATGCGTTGGTGCGTGAGTCCGTAACAGTTTCCTGGGTCCGACATCTCTTGAACCCATCAACGAATATCCACCAAACTTTAGTTAGTGATGCATTATGAGGAGGTGAGGAACTGATTAGGTCATCTAGGTCCAGGGGTTCAGGAGATATTGCACCCACAATGATAAGCTAAGTCGACTCCTTATGACCTTGACCTTTGACCCCTGGACGGATTTCGACCAATTGTTTGTCAGTGATACAGTAAGAAGGGACGATGAAATGATTTGGTCAGCAAGGTCAAAGGGTCAAAGGTGGAGATCGCTCGACTTAGTTTGTCACTGTGAGTTCGACTTAGTTTGTCCTTGTGGGCGCGATATCCCCTGAACCCCTCGATGGATTGCGACCAAACCTTTGTCAGTGATGTAGTATGAAGGGCCGATGAACTGTCTGGGTCAATTAGATCAAGGGGTCAAAGTCAAGGTTATATGGGTATGGGCGTTATATCTTCTGAGCCCCTGGACGGATTCTGACCAAGCTTTCGTCAGTGACACAGTATGAGAGAACGCTGAACTGATTAGAACAGCAAGGTCAAGGGATCATTAAAGAGTAAGCTCATTATAAGTGTTGGCGCGATATTTCCTGAATCCCTCATTGGATTTTGACCAAATTTTGACTAAACTTTTTGACGATGAACTGATTAGGTCAGCAAGATAAAGAGGTCAAAGGTCAAGGTCATATGGGTTTGGGCACGACATCTCCTGAACCCCTCAACGGATTTCCACCAAACTTTTGTCAGATACAATATGAAAGGGCGATGAAGTGATTAGATCAGCAAGATATAGAGATCAAAGGTCGTGGTCACATGGGGTCGATTTAGTTCATTTTTATTGTCATTTCAACCATCGTTTTCTCTCACATCTCTCCTACCCTCCACCTCCCTCCTTCCTTCCACCTCCCTCCTTCCCTCCACCTCCCTCCTTCCCTCCACCTCCCTCCTTCCCTCCACGTCCATCTTTCTCTCTATCTCTCCTCGGGCCGATGCAGCATCCCAAGAGTGGCGACTCAAGAGTGACTGACCTTTCTGTCCTCTCTCTTTCTGTCCTGTGTGTGTGTGGGGGGGGGGGGGGTAGCAGGGGGGTGGTAAGGACGGATTCCTGCATTCCGCTCTGTAGTTAACATTCTATGCCGTGCAGGAAATAGCTACACGGGCTTTATTCTATTTCTTTGTTCCCGAGAGATGAATGCCACTGCCTGTAGAGACAGCCTTCCCAAAAATCACTCTGTCTGCGTGGAAGGCATCGACAGGGACACTCTGGTAAGAGTTCATCTGTTATGCAATATTGTACCTTCACACACACACACACACACACACACACACACACACACACACACACACTACAGGTTATACAAGTAATACCTAAGAGCTGAAAGCTGTTGCTGTTTTGTTTTTCAAGAGAGCAAACGTTACATGCAACTGGTAAGGGAAAAAAGAGAAAAGAATCAAACAAGAGGGAACATTCACTGCATCACTTAGGCCATATAGTTAGTCTAAAGCCAGGCTTTTGATCCTGCCATGTGACCTTGACCTTCAAACCAATTGTTCTCAAGCTCCAATCATTTCATCCTTGCCTGACCCTCAAACCTTCCATTATGTTTGCTTTAAATTTGTAATTAAGGTTTTAAGTTAACTTTGTCCTGTGACTTTGACCTTTGATTTACTCTGCTCAAAACAGAGTCACTTCATCCTCGGCTGACCTTAAACCCAGCCATTATGGCTGTTCCGAATGGAATTAACACCAAGCTAACAGGCCAGTCTGTAATCTTTCCCTGCGACCTATACATATGACAGATGGTTCTCAGACTGGATCACTTCGTCAGCCTTCAAGCCTTTCAACGAGTTTGGTCTAAATAGGATAAAAAAAAATCTTCTCCCTGTGTTATAACCTTGTCATACTGGACAGAATTCTAATAAACTGCTATAACCTTGTCATACTGGACAGAATTCTAATAAACTGCTCAACTGACTGTTCGCAGTCAGTTTTCTACATTTGGTGCAATTAAGTTCAATAGTTTTTCCATAATATAGATGTACAGTTTCTTCCTGTGCATTCAGAGAAAATATGGAAACTGCATACCCAGTCCTACAACATCTGTGTCGATTTAGTTAAAAATCTTCGTGCTAACTTTCCTCTGTTTCTGATTGTTTTTATTTATTTATTTATTTTTTTAAGGGGACTGACCCCCCAAGAATCATTGGGAGGGTCGTGCTTCGCAAATATGGCATTACAGTTGACAGTCCATTGTGCAACATGTGCTAATATATCAACGCAATATCTGCAGTCCTCCTTTCACAAATTATGAGAGTTTTAATTTCCAGACGAGGCCTGACCCCCTAAAAATCATGGATGGGAATCTATATAGTGGAAGACCCTCCCAGTAACCAAACGTACTCACCTGGGAAACGTCATTCAAGTCTCTCCCCTATTACGGACCATTTATATAACTTTTATATCGCCATGCTGGTAGAGTCCATTGTACTGCATGTATTAAGGTATGAAAGCTATATCTGCCAGCCTTTCACTATTTCTGAGAATTTTTAATTTGGTGAGTGGGTTGACCCCCCTACAAATAATGGTTGGAAAAGTGTATGTAGTGAACGACCTTCGGAGGAACCAGACGAACTCACCTAGGAAGTTTTATTCAAATGTTTCTCCTATTTTCTTTTTTTTTTTTTTGTTAGGGCTGGCCTAAGAATCATGGAGGGGTCAGTCATGCTGCCCCCCAAATTTCGATGTGCATTTTTTTCTTGTGCATTCAGAGGAAACACGAAAACTGCATACTTAATCCTGCGATATGTTTGCTGGATTCATCGAAATCTATGAGCTGACTTCCCCTATTTCTGATCTTTTTTATTTTTGGAAGGGGTCTGACCCCTCCAAGAATTACTGGGGGGGGGGGCCACGCTCCCCAAATATCACATTACGGATGAAAGTCCACCGTACAACATGCATTACGATATCAAAGCCGTATTTGCCCCTCCTTTCACTATTTCTGAGAATTTTTGATTAGGTTATGGGGACAGAGCCCTCTAAATGTCAAAGCTGGAAAACTGTATACAGTGGAAAACCTTTCCAGTAATCAAAGGAACTCACCTGGGAGGTTTCATTTAGATATTTCCCCCATTTATTATTATCATTTATGTGAGGGGCCCGACCCGCCCAAAATCACTGGGGGGGAGGTCATACTCCCCAAATATCGCATTACAGATGAGAGTCCATTGTATAACATGTACTAAGATATCAAAGTCATATCTGCCCTTCTTCTCTTATTTTGTATCGTTTATAAATTTTGGAATGGGGCTGACCTCCCTAAAAATAACGGCGAAAATTTTTATATAGTGAAGAACATTATCAAGTAACCAGCCGAACTGACAGAAGTTTCGTTGAAATCAATCTGCTCACTTTCCCTTATTCATCCATCCATCCATCATCCAATCCTATGTTGTCCCATGAGAAACGCAGGAGCCCAGGGCTAGGCAAGCTGGTCCTGACATTTATGATGAGAGTGACCAACCTCACTCATCCCTGAGTGGCATTACATGAGCAATAAACCATCCACTCCTTGGATATAAACTTGCACCGGTTCAATCCGATTGGAGCGCCTTAATTATCCACTAAACCACCAGGTGCCATAATTTGGTTATGTGGTTACCATCCAGCGTAGTAAATGGTTTCCTGGTGTACAGGAAACCATTTGGCTTGTCACTCAGTGTAGAGTCACTTGTAGACAGAAGGAAGAGGAAAGAATGAAGGAAAGAAAGACAGAAAAGGCAGTGTAAAGTCAACTGCAGGCGCAAGGAAGAGGAAAGAATGAAGGAAAGAAAGACAGAAGAGGCAGTGTAAAATCAAGTGAAGGCAGAATAAAGAGGAAAGAATGGAGGAAAGAAAGACAGAAGAGGAAGGAAGGAAGAGAAGAAAGGGTAGACACTCAAAGCAGCACTACATCGAGTGAGTGGATGGTGATCGCTCCCACCTACCATTTTCTGATAATTTTTATTTTGGGGAGGAGGGCTGCTCCCCCCCAAAGACTCTTTGGGGGTCACGCTCCCTAAATATCACATTACATACGACAGTCTATTTTATACAACATATACTGCGATATCAAAGCCATAACTGCCTTCCTTTCATCATTTCTAAAAACTTTTCATTTTGCTGGGGGACTGAGCCCTCTAAAATCATGGTTGAAAAATTGTATATAGTGGAAGTCCTTTCCAAGAGCCCGAAGAACTAACTTGAAAAGTTCTGCTGAAATCCATCTGCTCAGTTTCCTTTATTTCTTATCATTTTTTTTTTGGGGGGGGGGAGGGGTGCATTCCCCCTCCTCGAGAATCACTGGAGGGTTCATTCCTTTATTATTTCTGAGAACTTTTAATTTTGCTAGGGGAGCTGACTCGCCTTAAAAATCTTGGTTGGATATACTGGAAGACTTTTCCGTGAATCCGACGAACTTGCCTGGAAGCTTCATTCAGATCCATCAAACAGCATACGAGGAGTTAAAACACACACACACACACACAAATACACACACACACATGTATACGCATACGCACGCGCACACACACGCACACGCGCACGCACAGCCTTAGCATAGTGTTACTGTATAGGGCGCGTCACCGAAAATGACACCATTCTGCTTTGCAGGATTAACACTAAAATTCCGTGGCCCTCATCTACCCTTCTTCCCTCAATACCCGAACCCTTCTTAACCCGTATACCAATCCACCAGTGGCTCCACCGATCCCTGCACCCCAGACCTCTCAGATGTGACTGATTCGACGATTTATGTCTCGAAACTCTGGGAGTTCAGGCCTCGCAGGAGAAGAGCGTTGGTAACGGTAAGTGCTAAAGCTGGAAACTTGGCCAACTGTATAGTACATAAAATTGCAAAAGATGTTTACAGCACAGCAAGCTAGTGGACTTTTAACATCCGTACTACTTCTCAGAGAAGGGATATAAAGAGTAGGGGCAGAAACAGCCTTGCAGTCGCACTACCAGTATCTGGCTTTGTAATGCAAAGTTGATGCCTAGGGTACAAAAAATATAAAAGTTCCAAAGCAAGTGAGAAGTGTGAGTAGTACTTTGAACTTTCGAGCTTAGTCTTCACACACACACACACACACACACACACACACACACACACACACACACACACACACACACACACGTATCGGAACTCCGCTATACATCAGTCTTAACTCCACAAAATAATTTATAAAAGACTGAACTTTATCTGCCATTCCTTTCACGTTGCATCATGTTTTTCATTACTACATTCTTGAAGGTAGCCAAATACTGCAAAAATAACATTTATAGTCACTCAAAATTTTCAATATTTTATAGGGATAGAGTTTGTTGTGAAGATGGAATGCAATGCGAAGGAAGAGGCTTTTGGAATGATGGAAATTTTTCTGTATAAAGTGTGTTCTGAGGATAAAATTTATCGAAGGAGTATATTGTGACAATGGAATGTGTTGCAAGGATGAAGTATGTTGTTAAGAGAGTGTGTCGTATGGATGGAGTGTGTTGTGGAAATGGAAGGTGTTGTACGAACAGGGCGTGTTGTAACGATGAAGCGTGTTTGTTGGGATGATGTATGTCGTGAGGAAGAAGTGTTTTGTGAAGTTGGAGTATGTTGTGAGATGGTGTGTGTTGTAGGGATGATGTATGTCGCGAGGATGAAGTGTGTTGTGTAGCTGTGGTGTGCTGTGAGATGAAGTGTGTTGTAAGGGTCCACTGTGTTGCACGGATGCATTCCGAAAATGGGATGGTTAACTTTTATGACGGGGAGGAAGCAGCAGAATCGTTGCCATCAGCCATTAGAAAGTCGAGGTCATTGCAGTTATGGTAATGTTTATAACAGAACTCATGCAGAGGGGACACACAGGAAATTATCAAGCACACACACACACACACACACACACACACACACACAGGGGGGAATGCTATATCATAACAGATCAAACAGATGCTCATTTTAGACGCCCATCCTGGACTAACATAATCGGATTTCTGTTTTCAGTGAAAACAACAGTATCATGAATGCCTTGTGAGTTTTTTAAAGACGTAATTTTTCTTTCTAATAGTTTCCAGTAATTTATTATTTCTTCTTTATTTCTGTTTATATCTATAATCAATCATTGCTCAGCAACAATGCAAATTTTCGAAATAATTTGCAGTATAATAACCATCCGTGCTTTCCACTCACCTTTAAATTTTACCAGGGCATCAGGATATTGTGATACGGCACTTCACATGATGAGGTGAGAGGAAGATTTAAGCGAGGAAGAGACGGAAGGAGAAGAGGGAATCATGGCGGAGCGAAGAAAAGAGAAGATAATTGAAGCAGAAAAGGAGAGAGAGGAATATGGTGTGAGGGAGAGAGGAAGAGAAGGAGATAAGTGAGGGAGAAAAGGATGGAAAGACAATGATGGTGTGAGAGGAACTGAGGGAGATCACGAGGAAAAGGAGGAAGGAGGAGAGGAAATTATGTTAGAGGGAGAGAAGAAGGGTAGGAGATGGGTGAACGAAGGAAGAGAATCGGAGGAAAAGGAATGATTTTAAGGAAAGAATAATGAAAAGAGATAAATGAAAAAGTGAAAGAAGGAAGAAGAAGGAGAAAAGGAAGAAAGTGGGAAAGGAAAAGAGCAAAACGAGCAGGAATTATGTAAGGAAGTGAGGAAGGACATGAGACAAATGAAGGTGAGAAGAAAGGAGGAGGAGGAATGATGCGAAGGAAGAGAGAGGTACTGATGTAAATGGATGAGGAAGGAAGACAGATAAATGAGGGTGAGAAAAGAAGGACGAGGAGAAACGATGTGAGGAAGATAGGAAGGGAAGGACGTAACTGAAGAAGAACTGGAAGAGGAGAGAAGGGTGCGAGGCAGAAAGGCGTTAGCCTGGATAAAATGTGAGAGAAAACGCGGCAGTGAGGGGGGGTGAATTATGGCAGTATCAACACTCTTAGTCTCCTGTGACTCACTCTTAACTCAATAAAATCGTCTGGTGCCAGCCGGAATGAATGCTAAAGTTTTTCATTCCGTGAGGTGGTTAAGCTGTTTCATAGTGTAAAGATTTAAGAAAGTGGCGATACTGAGCATTCCCAGGATCGTCTGACTCATTTTCAGCTGAATAAAATCGTCTCACGTTACTGGAAGGATAATGATTTTGTGAACTGTAAGACTCCACATGGCAAGAATTTCCTAATATCGCGTCAAGCTGGGCAGTGTCAGGAAAGGCCTTAAAAGTTACCTAATAACCCGCAATCCAAGCACAAATACTTCAGCCAAGTTTGCTGTAATCTTTGACCATATTTGGAACATTGTAAACTGTTCACCCCTTCAGCAAGAAAGTCTCCTCTAAATTATGTCAGCCTCTGACTTTCCTATCCTGAGATTTCTAATTGCTCCCCATCGCATTTTCTTTTAATTCTTACCACATTCAAACGATTATAATATAATCGTCTGAATGTGGAAAGAACTGAAAAAAAAATATTATTTGTTTTGGAAGAGTCTTCGAGCTGAACAGGTTAAATACATTCTTCTTCCACCCGCTCAGTACGAAATATCATTCTTAAACCGTCCACTGGAAACAAAGTTATACTGTAAAAAGACGTCACCGGATTGAGAAAATTGTTATGTTCAAATTATTCCAACTTTATAGTTAAAGGGTAAAATGAGGGAAGTTATATAGTGAGGCTAAGGCTATCTCCTGACCTGCTCCACAACCAGACAGTAGCATTTTACATACACCACACTCTACTAACTTCATACCAGACACCATGTATTCATTAGTGTTCATTATTCCCAAGTATCTGCTGTAAAAAAGGGAGTAACATAGTGAAGCTAGGGACCATATTCCCGTCTGTTTTTCTTAGCGATTACTGTTGCATATTGGAGCTTATTATTCACTTGCATGTTATGTATATCTTTTATTTATGGACACCGAGTGCATCAGTAACGTACAGTAATATATTAACGTGTCAGTCACAGAAATAAGCTTGTAAGAAACAAGGGTAAGAGCGTTCCCATAACGGAAGAAAATGCGACGTTATGGGGCCTGCCACTGGTCTTCACCACAACCATGCACAAAAATCTTGTATACACCACAAGCTACACTCCAGCACATAAGCCTACCCCAAAATTCTTCGTTTGGGTTGAGGGTGAGAGGGAAAATTGTGAATTGACGTCACGCTTATTTTAGACTATCTTTTCCTTTCTAATGCTGAGTATGCTGGATAACATGCGAAGAACAATGCCACAAGTGTCTTCATGTGTTTGAAATGCCAAACTTAATGTTAAGTTGCTGATAACCACCAAATCAAATCCTCTGTTCTTTCAATACGATGACGCCTTACTTCCCTTCATTTTGCTATCGCCATACTATCTTATTCTGTTTAGGAAAGAAATCTCATAGTGAAGAAATATGAGAGTAAGCTGCATAAACTAACCAGTTCAGCAGCCAGAATATACAAAGTAAGAAATCATCAAACAGATTACTCTGACAGCGGATAAATCAGGTAACTCTGCAATTTATTTCTCCACTTCTGCACCTGACCTTCTCCTTACCTAGATAACCTACTGCTTTATTAGGAATGCTGTTTGTTCTTGTCTTCCAAAGAGATAAAAAATGTATTTTAGTCTGGACCCGACGAGTAAATAACAGCTTACTTTGCAAAGACTTTGTGATGTGATGCATTTAGTACTACAAGAGGGAAGCAATGGCTTCATTGCCCTCCCTCCTTAATACGAGTAGCTACATCTTTGCAACTGTCTTTATGTAGATGCACAATACGCTGACTATCAGCCTCACGTCCGTCCAAGCATATATAAAAAATTCTGAGTAACCTCTCAACAACACTATGCGCTCCCCCCTCCCCCCCTCTTTCTTTTAAGGCAATGTAATGCAGTTTCATATGCTGCTACAGCTTTCCCTCGTTTCGTTTCGTTCGTTTCGTTTATCAAGCTTCAGCATGCTTGCATTCATTGGCCTTTGTCACCGAATTTCAGTTTTCCACGCTGCTTGATCTTTAGCAGTCTCTCTTCAGCCACATTTATGTTTTCTCTACCTTCTCTCTTCCTATCCCTTCAAGCTTATTGAAGCTGCCATCGAGGAAGTTTTGCACAACAACCACATTAGCATCATTTATATTTTAGAATTTTATTTTTTAAACATTCATTCAGTTTTTCTGTATAGCATGTATATAGTACTTCTGTGTGTGTGTGTGTGTGTGTGTGTGTGTGTGTGTGTGTAGGTAGGCAGGCAGGCAGGTAGGCTCGGAGCAGATGTTCTTATTCTGCCTCTGCATTTGTATGCTGATGACTTCTTCCTTCACATTTCACCCTATGTCCCAAATGTCCTACTCGCACCAATTTCAGTGTGAAATATGGTTCGCCTGACCGCAAAGCTTTTTATTAGGTCGCAGATCGGTAAAGAGTTGGCTTGCGGTCCCGTGGGACCCAGGTTCGAA
>JAGKTI010007898.1:23246-35310 GCA_018397915.1 Birgus latro | reverse complement strand
CACAACTCTTTGTATTAAATCACGACTGGTACTTAGGCCAGCTTTTGCCATTATCCTTAAATCCGTTGTGCTAGCTAGGAGTTTGGCTCAGCCAAGATCTTGTTTATCTTATTATTATAATTTTTGAATGTTAAGGGGAGAAACTAACTTTCTCAGAGGCCAACGGTACAATATTACAGCCTACTTGAGCGTCTAGTCTCTGCTGTGTACCGTTGAGAAAGTCTATAAATTCTCGACTCTAGAGAATTGGCGAAGTAAGCCAGCATAAAGTGAAATCGCTAGTTGATTTCACGAGTCTACTCTCTCGTAGTAAATGACTCGATAGTCATTCTTAGCACACATAGCTATATATTGTATACTCGAATTATACAATATCACATTATTTTGTGAATTATACACTTATCTTCTTTTTGAAAAACATAAAATTTCCCCTGACACTCGGTGCCTCACCATCCCTCACAACCCCTAGCTCGCCCTCTGACTCATACACTCTCTACCTCACGCCTTCCTCCTCCTCTGCGCCCTCCCCCGCCTCCTCCACGACCTCACCACACTCCCCCTCCCCCTCCTCATCTACCCCTCCTCCCCCCACTGCAGCCTCACTTCACTCTTCTGCTCGCACCACCACACCTCCGCCACCACTTCGCCAAACAATTCACCCACCACCATCACCCACACCACCATGCTCCCAACATCCTACCCACTAAACTCCACCCACACCACCCCCTCCATACCACTCCAGTGTGCCCCACCCACCCCCTAACACCCCGGACGCCTCACCACCAACCTCCTGCACACCACCACCCCAGCCGCCACCACGCACCGCCACAACATCACACAACCTCCTTCACCACTCACCACCCATGTCCACCCTCACCACCACCGTCACCAGGTTGGGACAAGTCTCCTGCCCTCCACCCCGATACACCACCACCCATTCACCCACACCACCAGCGACACCTACACCACCAAACACAACCACCATAACATACTGCATACACCAGGTCCAGCGGAAAACTCCACCAAACCCACTCCCAAGGGACAACTCCGACTTCATCCCTCACCAGCGGCATAAAACGCCGGCCACCTCACCCGTGGCCAGCATTCAGCCAGACCACACCAATGCCTCACCACCACCAAACATGAAAATCCGCCGCATCGTGTGGGCTCCCGTCCAGGGGAAGAAGTGGCACATCAGAGGAACCCTCCACCTCTTTTGCCTCCTTCGGGAGGCGACCCAGCCCTCGATGCTCCTCCTCACCTACTTCCACCAGCATGACCACGACACCGTCACGCCCCACTGAACTTCCCTCCTATGCCACCACACCACAACACTGGACCGCCCCACCAACACATACTACCTGCAGGCATGGGGATGTGACTTCTCCCCCGCCGACGGTGGTGAAATACACACCGCTGAGACATTCCACCTGAGTATGACCCCCACCCTAGGAAGAGACAACCCAAAGGCTACAACAGTGAGTGCAGGTTCAGCACGAGATAAGCCTATCTCTACCTTTGCCCTACGCCTCTCTCGCGCTCAGGTGCCATACTTGGGAGGTAGCAGTCATGGCGCATTACACTTCAGCCGGACCAGCCTTCGCCAGGTTCAGGGTGGGGCTGACTCCTTAGCCCCAGACAGCATCCCGGAGATGGCCACCAGCCGCTCACTTGCTGCTTCCCTCCCTCAGTCACATCGAGTAACGACCACCTGCTGCTCTCAGATTAAATACCCTCCAGGGAAGAGGGCTTTGGTGATGGCCACCAGCCACACCATCAGGCAGGTGATGGCCACTAGCCACACCTCGTTTGACTCCTGTAGAAGGGACCCGACTTGGGTGACGGCCACCAGCTGCACCTGCGGGGAGGTGATGGCTACCAGCTGCATCATCCCTGTGGTCCCTAAGGGAAGTAGGACCTCGATGACAGCCACCAGCCGCACCTGTACCCCAGTGATGACCACCAGCTGTACCCGGGGTGTAGTCCTCGCATGGCACGGCTCTTCGGTGATGGCCACCAGCCACACCAGTGGGCATGTGACAGCCACCAGCCACACTCTACCCACCGCCAGCCAGGATCACGGGCCATCAGTGACGGCCACCAGCTGCACGAGGGAGGAGATGGCCACCAGTTGCTCAGAGCTCCGTGTCCTAGGGGACTTGGCGACGGCCACCAGCCGCGCTGAGAAGGGAATGGCTACATGCTGCCCCTCGTCCCCTAACCAAGTGCCTTCCCCTCCCGAGGATTTCCCTGGCTCGCCCACCTCCACCTGTGGCAGAGCGGGTTTCCTTGCCCCTTCCCTGTCCAGCAACACCTTCCCAGAGGAGCATCAGCTGGAGGTGGTCTGGAGAGACCCCCTGATACCTGGGGTTTGTGCCCTGCAACCGGATCCCTGGCGATCCCCGACCCTGACGACTCTGCACCAGTGGGATGCCACAGATCACCCCTGACTGAAGCTCAGCTGACAAGAGACCGCAGCCCTTGGACCAGCCAGGACATCCCCAAGACCCTGGGGCATGACCTCCCCTGCCCCGTCTGACGATGACTAGCATGGCAGAGCGGGCACCAACAGGTGCTCCTGCTCTCTCTGTTTGGGCCCAGCCCTTAGGCCCGGCCTGCGGGCCCCCAGTAATGGGTGCTCCTACCAAGCCGCCCCACCAAACACTCCCAGATGACCCAGCGGCAGCCCGGCCTCCTGACAAAGGCCCTGGACGACCCAGCGACAGCCGGCCTCCTGATGAAGGCTGCCTTCCTTTCCGGGACCTCCAGATGTCGGCCCTACTTCAGAAGCAACCCGCAGCTACGTCATCTGCCCCAGAGTCCTTCGGCAGTCCACAGTATTGAACTATTTCTTATGTATTGTGTGCCACTGTGTTACATTGTGTCTAGTGTCAAGAATTAAGGTAATATACGTGTAAGGTTTGTTGCCTGGTGTTTTTATGCCCTATAAGTTGCCCTAAGTATACCCAACCCGGTCTAGATAGAGGTCCCCGCTCTAGGCGCTGTGTGTAAGAGTGAGTAGTCGTCCCTTAAACACGCCGCATAACAAGCTGCAACTTAAAACTTTATGCAAAGTTATATGCAAAATTAATAAAAATTATTGAGCGTGTACACTCGCATTTCGTTGGTAACAGTAAAGAATAGTTTACGCAATATTTCTCATCATCGGCCGAAATACAGAAAATGGTACTAAAAGATCTAGGTTTTCATTGATGCATTTAAGGATTAACTTAGGTCAACGTTACTGGCTGGTTGAAGTGGTATTCTTTATTTTGGTGTGATGAAGGGAGATAGTCTCATTTAGTTGTCTTACTTTACTGAGCACGGGCATTTCTTAAATGTTACGTGCTGTGTTTTAAGGTGCGACTTCTCGCTCCATAATACACAGGCTCAAACCTCAGGTTCTTTGCTGTGTCTAATGGCGCGACTTCTCACACTGTAAGTCACAGGCACAAGCTTTTGGGGTCCTTTATTACACGACTGGGCTAGAACATATACCAAACTAACAGGGCAAAAACATAGGCAAACCAAGATTACACATATATTAACCAGACTGACAGATACAATACAATATATATTATTGCATGTGGCACTTACAGGAATCCTTACGATACATAGAAACAACATACCATATAGCAGAGTGGCACACCGAAAATATTGAGTCTGATTGGGGCTGTATTGAAAGTCCTGGCGTTCTGCAGGCCTAACGTCAGTCTTTAGACATGTATCACTGTGGGGACACTGAACCTTTGCACTAGGGAGAGTTTGTGGAGTATCACTGGGAAATCACAGCTCGTTTCACTCCGCACTGGGGAAGAAGGGGGATTTGGGAGGATGTCACTCATTAAGGGAAGGGGAATATGCGAGGGTCACACAGGAAGGTGATAGGTCACAAGAGGCAGGTTTACACTGGGGGAGGGTTTGTGCCAGGGGAAATGCCTGAATTAACACCGTACGGGAGTGGTGGCAGGAGGGGTAGACACTCGCACTCTAGGAAGGTTCAGGTGGTGGCCGGTGACGGTGTGAGGCCGACTGGCAACGCAGGAGTCGCCTCATGTCGGGGACGTCCCGTAGGCATAACAGGAAGCCTGCCTTGGGTCCGTCGGGAGGGGGCCTCGGGCGTGGTCTGGCCCTTGGGACTAGGCCGGCTGGGTAGTCTGGATCTCCACGTCAGGTCAACCCCGCACCGTACCTGTAGGGAAGAGAGAAGGGCATCTCGCTCAGCCACAGGAGGGGCGGGCCAAGCCAGAGACTTGCTCCCCTACAGGAGCCTCCGGCCTGGTGGAGGAGGGCAAGTCCAGCAGAAGTTGCTGAGGCACCCTGACGGAGGCGAGGTAGAAGGAGATCCTTGTGGATGCTCCTCCAGCCTGGGAAGTCCTGCAGATGTTGCCGAGGCGCCCCTTACTGCGAGAGCAGCAGGAGGGAGAGACCCGGCGAGTGCTACCATGCTCCTGCTGGGGGTCTGGCGCAGCCGCAGCGCACATGGCAGATGACACCGCAATGGTAGGTCCTGCAGACGCTACCTCGACTCTGCTCCCTGTCTCAGGATGGGAAGGAGAGATCCGGTGGATGCTCCCATGTTGACTAGCCTGGCAGGCATAGCCATGCCTCCACTTCTGGAGGTGGGTGGCAGACGAGGAAGAACCGGCGGTTGCTCCCTCACCAGCAATTCCGGCGGATGTTGCTGGGCCGCTGCGTGGGGCTGTGTGTAAGCAACTCCCACCCTGAGTCTGCCGCTGGCTGCTACGGGTGGAGAGTAATGCCGTGATACTGCTACCTCGGGTGTGGTCCGGTTGCGGGAAGGAGGGGCTTATGGGAGAAGATGAGGTGTGCTTTTGTGGCCCGGAAGGCCCAGTCACCTGTAAGGTGGCTGTTTCTTCCCTGTTATCGTGAGTGAGGATGTCGCTGTTAGGGCGCATTTTATTAAACATACGCTTTATAGAGGCAGTAGAAGGACCTTACAAATGCAAATCATAACCCTACGGTTTGTTTTCAGTATTTTTCTGGCTATTTTCAGTGTGGTAAATTACCTTTTCCTGCTGAAAATTTTTCCAGTTTTTATCATCACGTTCCATACCTATGGGTGTTTGTTTACGGCATAAAATTGTAATGGAAGAATCTTAACATACACAAAGGTGTATTTCGTTTCCCAATTTTCCAACTGGATGGTAGGTTAGGCTAGGTTAGGTTAGGTTAGATTAAATTATTAGGTACAGTTAACCTAGGTTAGGTTAGGTTTAGTTAAACACTTAGGTTAGGACAGTCCCTTCTGCCCCTTCCGCCGTTACACTTGAAAAATCAAACGAACTGACAGCCGAACACAGTCAAAAACAACGAGGGAAACAAATTTCGCATGAAACGCTTATTTACCACCCCAGAAATAATCAGAAAAATATAACAGACTATCAGGAAGAAGAACTAATCTGGCAAAGTGCTTCTACTGCCTAAAATAAGGCGTATGTTTACCAGGGCATTTTTTCCGGTACGACCTGCCAACTCCTCCTCCTTCAGGAACGGACTACCAGTACTGTCCAATGCCGATGACATGGCAATGCGTTCACTGCACTCCAAAAGCCAACAAGCAAGAGGAACAATTCCAATATTGCCTAAAAGAGAGTTTGGAAATGGTCTGACATAAACCGCTGTGAGTGGATGCAAAAAAAAAAAAAAAAAATGAAAACTTTGGAAGGTTCTCATCTACTTTCACCCATAAAAGTTTCAAAAATAGGTTGGAACATGATGAAAGAGAAATGTTGTCTGATGAAAAATTTCTAGTGAACTGAGTTAGCAGTAAGGGTTGATAGTTTGCCATTCTCTGAATAATAGTAATAAAAATAATAAAAAAATGTGACTGAGAGCAAAGCAAACCTTCAGCCGAGGGGGCGTGGAAGGCCCTAACGAAGCTGAGTGTGGGAGTGGTTGAGCAAAGCTTGGCACAGTGTTAATTATACTTTTTTTTTTTTTTTTTTTTTTTACCCTCAAGCACTCTCATGCAAGTGGTTTCTTCCTGGGTTGGCCACGGAAAACCTTCTACTATTCTCTTTCATCAAATTTTGCTTGCCTTTCAGATGAATGGAGCAGCTACTTGTAAGAGTTTTTCATTTTTTCCTCTGATAAACATTGAAATAAAATTTTTTTTTGCTTAGGTTGTTTTAGATCTTTAGACTCAGGCTGTTCACGTGTGGTTGACTTTGGTTTATTTGGAAGGGGGGGGAGGGAGGGCAAAGTACACATAATTCTGGGTGTAAGGGAAGCAGCCAATGTAATAAACTCAGTAACTTTGTCAATAATGACAATGACTAACGAACAATGGACATAGAAGTAAAAAAGCTTTAGAATGAATAATAACCACAATACCGAAAAATTAGTTACTTAACTGTCGAAAACTAGAAACACAAGAGTGGAGATGAGCTGTTTTTATCCTAAATGTATGTTTGTGGTGTTGGGTAAACACAAATATAAATCTAGATGAAATATCATGGTTATGTTGTTACTGTACACTACATGCCACAGGCGTGCACAAGCAGAGCTAAAAGGGACTAAAACCCTTGCCTCTTTGCTCTCCTGGTTACAAAGTATCCTTTTTGACTTCCCTGTCTGTCTGTCTGTCTAAATGTATGTATGTATGTCTATGCCATTTTATCGGTTTTAAACAAACCACGTTATGTCACCGGGACAGCCCTAAGCAGTTAAACAGTTTCGGTATTGCTATTGCTTATCGCAGTGTGTCATATCAGAAGATGTTTTTTGGAACAAATGAAAAGAGTGTGCTTGTGTGTTTTAGAAGGTATATTTCTGAACAGTTAATATCATCGTGATATCGTCGTAAGGTTGTTTGTTTAGGTTTAATTACCAGCAAGGGGTGTGATGCCCCTTTTTTGTAGGAAGACCCCTGTTTCCCTAACTGTCTGTGCATGCCACTGGTACTGTACATGTTACATGTCACTTACCCTCCAGCCGCCTCTGATCGAACGTGAAGCAGGCCACAAAGAAGGTGGATTGAAAGACATAGAGCACCAACACTCCGACAGCTGCGTAGATGCAGAAGGACCTGAGGGCCGGCATTACCTGAAACAGGCAAAATGTAGGTCAGAGCACTGGATTCTTCTGAACGATGACGTATTTTCTATGTTGTTTTGGCTGCACACAGACGATTATATTCAGCACAAGATGGAAATTTTTACCTAGAGGTTATGCATAGCCTTTATCATACAGTTTATTTACTAGACGTCTCTATTGGTCGGTGGTGGCGACCATCGTCAACTCGCTCGATGATGTTGTACTTCTTAATATGGCTATACACTGAGTTACAACCCTAATGGTTTTCCATAACCCAGGACACCATTTACTACGCTGGGTGGTAACTGTATAACCAGTTAACGGTATAATGTGGACCCTAGTATGGGGACCCTCTTAACTGAGTAGAGAGATGCAAATGCGAAGGCCTTCTAGGAACCAAGCCTCCACACTCTTCCCTGCTTTTAGGGAACGTCGACTCGTTGCACAAGATGGCCTTGCAGAGGTGATTGCTTGCCTGCGTTTTTTTTTTTTTTTTTTTTTTTTTAATGTGTCCGACTCTGGGCATAGGCTTCACAGCCTCCTATCAAGGCCCAGCCGTCCTCCTTTATATCATACACCTCTACATGGCACCACTTCGGCGCTAACACCCACTGTCCATATTGCATACATGCTAGGGCTGTCTCAAACAGGACTGGTGTACTGGTATTAGCGGGGATAATTTTACGACATGTCGGCAGGTCTTTTGGTAGATCAGTAAAGCTTGATTTAACGAAATTCAAATCCTTAAACTGTTCCCTGCCCCAGCGAGGATTTGATCCTGGGTCCGTCGGGACTGCAAGCCGCCTCTCTACCGATCGAGCCACAGCCTGTTGATGGATTTGTTCGTCCAGACAGGTCCAGTCAGACCGGGGTTACTCTGCTACTACAACTACCGGTACTGCTAGAGGTTCATCCTAATTTTTAACAATACTGTAGGCCCAGTCCCAACTATAGTGCTGTATTCTAGCTGACGCAAGAGGCTTTTATTCAGCTGACAGTAAATACAGGAGCCTGAGAATTGTAATACTGGTGTTGTACCATTAACCTTCTTGTGATCAGGACAACTGTAGTAATGTATTCCAGCCAATGCCAAACGATTTTATTCAGCTGAGTGAGTTGGACAGTGTTAAGTGAGGATCATTAGCTACAGGTCTGTTAGTTCAAACAGGGCACTCATTTCACTTATTAACACACTCAGGCTCCTATGGTTTACGTTTATATGATTAAAGTTAAAGTTAGCAAGATCATTACAGAAATCAGGACTGGTCCGTATTCTTATTAACTGAGGAAAAATCAAAACACCTCACCCTCAGTGACTTATTTTTCGTCCAAGATAAAATCGTCCGCCCGAAAGGCTGGAATGCAATGGTTGGAACAACCTCAAGGTTAACAAATTCTGATTAATAATAAATTACCTAAAGATGGATTCAGAGTAAAATGTAAACTACAAAGTAATGGTCAAACTTTATTTACTGTGTTTACTATGCAAGACCAGATGATGTTCTTTTTATTTTTTGGAAGCTTTTAACAAGTTGATTTAAACTGATAAAAGTAAATACCATAAGGAGTAACTGTATAGATAAACTTGTCTAACGAAATCACCTTAAAATCAGTGCTTCTTTGTCACAGATAAGACATATTTCTAGTATACTGTAGAGTGGATATTTTAGGCGCCCTCATATTCCACCAACCCCTACGTACTTTGATAAGACTATTATGGGCCACATCTAACCACTTTCCTATAAAGACGTACTTTTTGCGTTAGTTTTGCTATCTCCATATTATTTTACCCAGCTAGGAAAGGCCTCTGTTACTGAAGGGGTTAACGAAGACTATATGTAACCTATCCACTTTGAAAAGTACCTTCCCAGGTGAATAACAGTGTAGAGAGCCAGTGTACATGGTGACCCGAGAGAGTCGCTGGGGTGACAGTGACCACCTCTGAAATATTGATTAGCCGCCCCACTGGCCATTACAGATGTCCTAGAAATGTCCCTGACCTCATGAACGAGTTCTCTTCGGGCCACCCCATAATCAAGCTTGGACACTCCATTTTTTTCTTATCCTAGCTATGCCCGTGCTAGAGATAACGAAACTGAAATTAAACACACCCGCGGAGTACTGGAGATAATCAGAATCTTCCCATCCATGCCCTCCCACCTGTCCACTATAACTGCCGAAGCTAATGATATTCATATTAACAAATTAGGACTGTGTACCTTTCTACAGCTCAGCTTTCATCAGTGTAGGGAAACATATTAACTCCTTCATTACAGTGATGTCTCGGTATCCCATGACCATTTCATTCAGCTTAGAAGAAAGATTTAAAGTGAAGTAGCCCCATTGAAACTTAGCAATCAGGGTCTCTCAAGCTAAATAAAATCGTCTCGTTGGGCAAGAAGAAAGTAAAAATTGCATTATCTGATGGAAGGTTTATGGGCAACCTCTTGGACTTGGAAGACTCCCAAGCAGCTTCTAAGAGGCCTGTTTTGCATATTACACTGTAATATTCTCGAATGTGATATTTTTATCATTACCAATATCAACAAAGTTCACACAAATATTGTACAAGAAAATAGTAACTACTTCATCCTTCGGAACATATTCGTGTTGTACCAGACCATCTTATTCAGCTTTAGGCAAGACGTTTTCTAGTATAGGTGTTAATTAAGGCTATTTAAGCCCTCCAGTTTGGAATCTCTCATACGCTGAAAAAAAAAAAAAAACGCTTGGAGATAGCATAAGAAAGCACGCCATCGTACTGAAGAGTCTAGTGTTCCATAAACAATACTAAGCTGATACGGAAATAGTGCCAGTGAGACTCCTAGGTCCAGAGGTAATATTCTTAAAGAATCTGAACCAATCTTTTCCAACTGATAAGTCTCCACAACATTTCAATATCAGCATGAATAGTTTAGGGCTGGCATATTTTTCTATTTATTTATTTTAGTTTGGTTGTGAAGTATCTGACAGGTGTACGAGTTAAAAGTATAAACAACTTTGAAACAAAAACATTTGGGGGCCAAATGCCTAATCGCCTGCCAAAATATTTCGTTGGCTAAGGTACTGTACTACCTACCTACCAACCAGATGTGAAGAAAATTCGCAAAACTCAACGGAAGTCAGTCACTGTGTTTCACAAAAGTCAATCCATATTAAAATGTATATGGCATTCGGTCGTTTTTGATCAAATCCTCACCAAAAGTAACAGATTTCTGTACATCAACACAGCTGATGTTTCCTGAAAGTTTCATGAAAGTTCATCCACAGCTTTTAAATATATTTTGGCAACACACACACACACACACACACAAACTATATAGCCTTGCCTTGCTAAAGGCGGGCGACAACAACCTTAATACTGTACTCTCAGGTGTCATTACTCAGTGTCTACTGAATAAAAGTATCTGGCGTTATGTGGAATAGAATGCCATCGTCGTCCTGACCATGAGAAGGATAATGGTAACTGTATTTACACTCTCCATCTCCTATAACTCACTCACAGTAGAATGAAACCATCTGGCGTTAGCTGCCGAGACAAAGAGAAGAAAAGGCTGCTAGAAATGGTAGAGCATGATAATCTAACTCAGTGAATACACCAGCTCCTAGCAATAATAATATACTTGATCTTATCTTAACAATAGACAGTTTTTACTGTGATGTAGGTGAAAATTTTACTGATAGTGACAGCATCATTTAAACTGAGACTACTACAAACTCTTAAGACCAGCATAAATAACGTCCCAGTTTCTGCCACCAAGTTACGTTATATGGACAGGAAAATTCCAAAAGTACATAATTTACAACAGGCAAACAACTCTGAAGATATGTGGAAAATATTAATTAATTATACTGTAAAGCCTATATATATCTGGCGCCGCCTTCCGAAGCAGTCTTATCGCCACAAACACTGATCCGAGAAAATGTTTATTAAATTTCTGCCTCGGTGTGGTGCTTCCATTTGACATTCAAATACTTCTCACTATTGCCGTTCGTATTTCCCAGCCTCTTTCCCAACCATCCCCAGCCTCTTTCCCAACCATTCCCAGCCTCTTTCCCAACCATTCCCAGCTTCTTCCCCAACCAATCCCAGATGATCAGTGTTTGTGGCGATAAGACGCCTTCGGAAGGCGGCGCTTGTAATATCCCATTTGCACCCAGTGTCCACAATATGGGACAGAACTGGGCATTTTCAAAATTTAATACAGAAGGGAACCCCCGGGTAGCGACCTATGAGCTTCGCGACTATGAGCCGAGAGGCGGAGGCCGTTACGCCTAACACCCTTCCGGCAAAATTCCTCGCACAGGACTTCCGGGACCCAGTGGGAAATATATATATATATATATATATATATATATAAATATATATATATATATATATATATATATATAANTGTCTGTGGGGGGGAGGTGTAGGGGCGACCGTGCGGACAAAAAGAAATAAATATGTATATATATATATATATATATATATATAATCAGTGATGACGTTTTGGCCGAAAATGGTCTTTCCCATAATTCGCCCATAAGGTCACCAGTAATTGTAGCTACGTAATGGCTGAGATTTGGAAACATGTTGATATAGCATTTTTTGCCTAGATTTCCCTCAGCGATCATTTCCGAAAGCTATGCACGTTTCCTCCCGGGACTCCTCTCTCTCAGTGACCTCGGAGGTCAACCTCATATAGTCTATGTCCGTAATGGAGGTTATGTGAGTCTCCATGCCAAAAACTGGGCTGCTGGGTCCAGTTGTTCGAGCATGTATTACAGGTGACCTCAAATGCCTCCGACCAGTGACCTCAACTGGCCTTGGAGGTCAACTTCACATAGTCTGTGTCCTAACTGGAGGTCATGTGAGACTTCATGCCAAAAATTGGGCTGCAGGAGTACCCGGCGTTGCCCGGGCCAAAAATGGAAAACACTCTACTGGTGACCTCAAATGGCCCAGATCTGAATCTTTACCCCCCTAAAACCATCCCTGGGTCACCCTGATTCAGAATGTATA
>JAGKTI010007898.1:0-13236 GCA_018397915.1 Birgus latro | reverse complement strand
ATATATATAATAAATAACATCAGTGGATGGATATTTATATTGATAAATATAAAGTAATATACTTTATGGACAAAAGCATTAAATATGACAACCAAATGTGTGAAAGCCAACTTGGAAGGAAAGAACGAAAAAATCTACGGGTTGTTATTAGTATTGACTTGAAAAACTCTGAACAGTTTCTAACAGTGAGTATCACGCAAAATGTTCAATTTCATTGCAAGGCACTTCAATTAAAGAAAAAAAAAATAGTCTCTAAGCTTTATACGTTACTAGTTAGACCACACTTGGAATCCTGTGTACACTATTGATCCAGAGAAGTACTAAAGATAATGATTAAGTAGAGACGATGCAGCAAAGAGCCTCTTAAATGATCCCATTACTGTGAAATTTTTCCTAGGGACAATAGCTAAAGATACTAGATACTTTTACGCCTTAGATTAGGTCAATGGTTTATATCCGGAGATGTTAAAACATTATAAAAATTTCAACATAGCTGTTTGATTTTTTTCTCCCCCTTACCTTAGGAATTTGAATTTGCTCTTGTCATTACTGTCGTTGTGCATTGTTTAAGTACATTATTGCATAGGAAAATGTGAGTTCTCTCCTAGCTTCTAAAATATTCTGAAATGCATAAGTGGTAGAGTTCGGACCACCGCGATTTCTGGGGCGGTCAGTGAGAGTCAGTGACGGACAGAGAATCAGCAAACTAGGACAGAGGTAAGCCCGGTTCACCCGAGCAAAACAGCGGCATTTTTTTTTTTTTTTTCCGTTTTGTGGGAAAAAAAAAAAAACCGATTTCTGGATTTCTCCTGGAAAGGCGTTCACACGTACGGGGACTGCAGTGGCTGGAACGCGGCGACAGTGTTTACAAAGGTGGACCACGTACTAGGTGTGCAGCTCTTGCATTTGCACTTGTCTAATTCAAGATGAGCCATCACGCATCTGGACTCGACCGTGGCTGTCTAGGAGAAAACAAGAGTGTTTATTACAGGCTGGTGAGGGAGCTCTGCTTGGAAGATCCCTAAACTTTAAATGAGTGGATCCGTCTTAACAAGACCCAGTACCAGCACTTGCTGGAGCCTGACACCCTTAACTGAGAAACAAAATACGCAAATGAGGGAAGCTGTGTACTATATAAACACGCAAGATGTCGTATTCGTCTTCGTTCCCAGAGCTTTGCCTTGTTCGGTGCTTCCGTTTAAATCGGCCCGGCAACTTTCTCCCGATTCCGGCAAAAAAAGACCGACATGTCGGTCTCTCCATACCGGCAAAGAAAGCGGCCGGAATTTCTACCGGTAAGCAAATTCTGGCAAAAAACGACAGTGATTTTGCCCGTGTGAACCGGGCTTTAGCGTGAGAGAAGCCAAAGCGTTTTGCTAGTGTACCTCAGCTTTGCCTGGAAGGAACAGAAGCCTGTAGTGTTGAGCGGCCTTTGATTAGCATTCTGGTTTGTCAATGCGTCGTGCTCGACGTATCCACGAACCCTACGGTGTAACAATTATTGGTGTCAGGAGCAGCGATACGTCTTGAGAGATGGTGATGCATGGACAGATTGCCAAAATGGTGGACATACGAATATATCTGGCAGAAATACTCGCAATTTTGCGAGCACAGCAAGAAGAACAAAAGAAATATCAAGAAGCAGAACAAGAAGAACAAAAGGAAGCAGAAGCCCAAGCACAGCACTATGCAAGACTAGAGGAAGAGGTAAGTGGGCAGAGACAGGAGTTTCACCAGCTACTAAAGGACCTGCAGGATGTGACCAGGAAACTGAAGCAACAACAAGAGGTGGCGTACAGCAAGGTAGAGAATAAGCGACCATGTACGACAAGTGAGGGAAGAGCTTTCCTGTATAGTGAAGGATAAAGTGAGAAGTTAAATACAAGAAGAGAGTAATAAGGTCAAAGTCCTTGGACAGTGTTTGGTTGAGGGTCAAGAGCCAGCAATCCCCTTGAGTATCAGTGACATGTGCACAGAGGGGAATAATAAGACTGAAGGAGTAGCAGGCCCAATGTTAGCCAGCCTGAATCAGAGAAAACTTTTTTGGCGAGTCGCTGGCAACTTACAAAAACTTTGCAGCAGTGTGTGGAATCACAGGACACTGCGCTGAACTTAAGGGAGCGATGGGTGTCAGGATACAACTGGGAGGAAAGGAAGAGACCCTGGCTGTGTATGTTGCCGACGCTGAGGATCACTGCATCCTGGGCTTAGGTTACATGACGTCCCGCCACTGCCTGCTTGATTTCTATCGATGCAAACGCTGGTCGGAGGATGTTCAGCTGAGGGCCGTGGAGCACGGAAGTCTACTTGTGACGACCAGAGAGACTACAGTTATCCCCTCTGAGTCAGAAATGCTGCTGCCCTGCAAGATTAATGACAGGCAGCACACTGCCCTGGAATTGGCGGAGCATAGGAACCATGGAATGACAGAAGAGGGAGTGATGGTGGAGAGGACCTTGGCAGAAGTATCCATCGTCAAAGTCAACTTTTCACTTCATTCTGAGAAGATACATTAGGACATACAGTAGTTGTGGGGTTGTGCCAAGAAGTCGATCGGGAGATACCAAGCAGTGCATGCAAGAGGAGTATAGTTAAGTTACGGGAAGGAATACCCGACCTTTGAAATACAGAATAATACTGGGACTAGAATAAATGGGATAAAACTCAAAATTATGTAAAGTAACAGTAATACAGGGAAAAATTGATAGTCATACTGGTATTGGAACAATGGAAAGTTACCATTGTTACTAGTGGAACAACAGACACATTTAAAATTCAACTAGATAAATATTTCGGCACACTAAGTAAAAAGTGAGTGTGGTATTCCAGGTTGGCGCTTATTTTGATGACTGTGAGGCAAGAACTTTTTATGATTAGATTCTGCTATTGCATATGTTCTTCAGTTTCAAGAACTGTAGACCAGAGACTACGTAATATATAATATTTCACTGTCTGTCTTTCCCATTAAAATTCCCATGTTTGTTCCTTTCATTAATATCTTTTTTACTGCCTGTTTACTGGAGGATGTGGTTGGTGCGGGAGAGCCTTCCTCTTTCTCTCTCATTCTCACACACGCTGGTTACATCTTCAGTAAAATCAGTTGTTTCCCTGACAGATAAACTCGCTATTTTGAGATGGGGTAAATAGAAAACTGTCTTAAACCTATGGAAAATTTACTGAATACTCACTTACACATCTGTTACAATCTCCCAGACTCTTAAAACAACACACCAACAATAAACAGGAGAAAACAAATATTACCATACTAAACGAAAACACTTACTTTTAGAATAAAGCAAAATGCAGATTGATAACCAAAAGGATGATGTACAAAACTGAATTTTCTAAAATCGAAATTATGCGAAGAATGTCATATAACCGACATATGAAAAACCAGTACAATTTCAATTCCGACATTTTAAAAAGTAAATATATATACCACATTTTAGACATTTTAAAAAGCTTTAAAATGAGACTAAATTCACTAAAATCTGATAAATCAGTACCGAGGTATATTGGAAAATAAGTAAATAACTTACTTCTCAGATAATCGCCCATGAAGTTGATGGGGGGGGAGGGAGGTGAAGTGGTCACCTAACTAAACTCTGCCCGCGGCGTATGACAGTTCCTCTTTTAGCCTTTTGTTCCTCATTTTCCTGGCAGGGGAAATGTCTATGGGAGAATCCAGCTTGTTGAGGTGTTTCTGCAGGATTTTTGTGCATCGGATTCCCAGAAGCCTGATGTCTCCACCGACGTAACCCACATTATAGTCGTGTTATGACTTTGTCAGTAAGTTTATCTCGACCACCAAATGAAGTATTTCTTTTCTTTATACCTGTTTCATCCACAATAACACCTCCTCCCAACTTCAGTTTCCTCAGACCTGTGCCTCGCCTCTTTGCTACATGATGCACGCACTCCTCCTTCTTCACCAGGTGATCTTTGCCATAAGGACCTTTGCAATCAGGCAGATTCTTCACACCCGTGTGGGCTGCACTGTCTCCATCCGAAGTAAACTTCATGTATCTCATGATCTAAAGATCTTTTCCACATTCTCTTGGCTTCTTCAGGTTCCATGCCATCTGACGTTCCCGTGTAATTTACCTGACAGTCTGGAGGGTGTTTCTCCTTCCACTTGTCATAGCCTGAGTCAATTTCTTTTCCCATTGCTTTTGGAATTTCTTGCCTGGGCGTGGCATGGGCATGGTGTCTAGAGATGCACCAACACTTTAGAAAATATGTCCAAGAAAAGGCCTAATATATCACACCGCGTCACCTTGTGAAGAGCGTCATACTACCCCTCAGTATGGAAGCGCAGAGGCTCCTGAGTCTGGCTCAGAAACTGCCGAACACAATATACTAGAGGATGTGCAGATGCCAGATTATCAACAACACCATCCATCCATCCATTTATCCAATCCTACACTGCCTCATGAGGAGCGTAGGAGCCCGGGGCTAGGCAAGTTGGTCCTGACATTTAAGATGAGAGTGACCAGCCTTACTCATCCCTGACTGGAATTACATGAACAATAAACTCCAGCCACCCCTTGGATATAAACCTTCACCGGCTCAATCCGACTGGAGCACTGGAATTACGCACTAAACCACCAGGCGCCAAAATTTGGTTATATGGTTACCACCCAGCATAGTAAGTGGTTTCCTGGTGTACAGGAAACCATCTGGCATGTCACTCAGTGTAGAGTCACCCACAAGCAGAAGGAAGAGGAAAGAACGAAGGAAAGAAAGACAGAAGAAGGAGTGTAAAGTCACCTGTAGGCAGAAGCACGAGGAAAAAATGAAGGAAAGAAAGACAGAAGAGGATGGAAGGAAGGATGGAGGAAACGGCAGACACCCAAGAGCAGCGCTACATGGAGTGAGTGGATGGTGAGTACCCCCCACTACTGTAATGCCGTAATTTTAAGCATAGTATAATTTAGGATAAGCTAGTACTGTAGTTGTAATCTTAAGCTTAGGTCTTGTTGTAAATATAGTCCGTACAGTTCAGTTTTAGCCGTTAAGTCTTATATTTAAGTTTAGTTTTAGTTGATATTCATAATATGAGCATGATCCTAATATTAATAGGAATAAGTCGAGAACTGTTGCGAATGTGATTAACTTTTATACAAATGGACCACGCATTCCCAGCGAAGTCGTATTAACCGCGTAAGTTTTGGCAAGACTTGACAATCGCGAATGTTTTCCTCCATACTCTGATCTAGAGATCTATATGCAGTGGTGGGCAGCGCAAACGAAAAAGGACCTTGCACAAGCGCAATGCGCAATCCATAGTTCACTACCTCGTGCAAGCGCAAAGTGCGCAAGCTGACTAATATTTAGCTTGCGCAATGTCGCAAAGTGCAACGCTAACCATTTACATATATTCGTGGGAATTACTGTAAAATATTGAGATATTTACCTAAATTAGCATACTAACTTCCTTTTATTTATTATTATTATTTTCCAATATCTGTAGCTTGTGTAAGTGCTCAATCTAGTTTGTTAGCTTGAGCAATGTTTCAAAGCGCTAGCGCAAACCATTTGGATATATTTGTGGGAATTACTGTAAAATATTGAGATATTTAAATACATTAGCATACTTACTTTTATTTATTATTATTATATCTATTGCCAAATGCCTTATTCCCGTAAGGGGTGGCCATTGGCCACAACAAATCGCCTGCATGTCACCCTGTCACCCGCCATTTCACTACCCTGCTCCCAGCTCACACCCTCCTCTCTCATATACCTCTCCACTCCATCCCTCCATCTCATCCTTGCCCTCCCCCTCCCTCTCACTCACATACACTCTCCTCGTTACTCTCCATCCTCTCCATATGGCCAAAACACCTTAATGTGTTTCTCCTAACGCTTCCTATCACATCCACATCCACACCACAACGATCCTTCATTTCATCTGTCAGTCTGCCTCGACATGCTCCTCTCAAATAACTAAATTATTTCCACTCTCTCAGTCATTTGAATTTCACACTCCGCATCTGGCTGGCAAGACTGGGCAGTACAGCCGGTACTCCTGGTACTGAGGGCATCCATTACTGACAAATTACTTCACACAAAGTAAATAAGGCGGTAGGACAGGAGCAATGCGTTGTTAACTCGTGGAAGTTCATATGGACGAGTGAGCGACAGGGTTCCCAGATCATTGCCAGACTCCCCCACCAGAGAAATAAGTAAAACACCCCAAATCCCCCCAAACCTTTATACAACATCCTCCCAAAATACCCCCAAATGTAATTAATTATTAACTAAGCTATGTCCCTGCCACTAAAGTAAATGATGTGTAAATAAAGTTTCCATTTTTTATTTATTTACATTTAATTCCTTATATATTTCAATGCACAAAAAACTGCAAACAAAAAGAAATCATGCAAATTTTCCTTTATGGATACCAAAGTGTTAGATTTTTATTTCCAGACTCTGACTCCCATTCCTTTGCGTAAGTTTGCGTGTACTTTGCCCACTTCCTCATTATGATAGAATAGTCATGGTCACTGGGCACTTACGACACCAGTGAAGAGGTATAGTGTGTGTGAATGAGGCAGCTAGGCAAGAAGACACTAAACAGTACATTACTACTGAAATACAGGAGTTAGGGGTTGAGGCCCCAGACAATGCGACGGCCAATGCAGACGACACCAACACCCCCAACCCCCCCAGTACCACCGAGGGCCCGCCGCTGACACTGAGCGGCTGGGAACAGGAACGGCGCACCTGTATCCCTCCCCGGTGCCCCTCTTACTCCCAGGTGATGCCCCGGAAAGGTAACAGTCACCGGCGCCTAGTCTGCGGCCGAAATTCCACTCGCCAGGTAAGGGGTGGAAGTTTACAACTCCATGCAAATCCGTGGTATTGGCCATTGTCATACCGGGTACGGGGCAGAACCGGCCATAATCCGTTCCCCAGTTGCATCCCCGCTGCAGGGCAGCAGTACGGACGCATGTCGGTCGGGCAGGACAGGCCACAAGTCGTCCGACTCCTGTAGTCGTTCCCCCCAGAGTAGCGCCGCAGTACCGGCCACAAGCCATACTGGGTATGAGGCAGGATCGGCTATAGTCCGTCCCTCTGCTACTAGTCCTCTCAGCTCCACGGTACGGGCCATTAACTGCACCAGAGCTACAACCCCCTGTGCCACTACGACGTCGGCCACTAATCACATCAGACCAGAGGTACAGCAGGCCACTAGCCGCCCTGGAGCTGCAATCCCCTGTGCCACTACGACGTCAGCCCCTAGTCATGTCAGGCCAGGGCCACTAGCCGCACTGAAGCTGTTGTCCCCTGTGCCACTACGACGTCGGTCATTAGTCACGTCAGGCCGGAGGTAGAGAAGGCCACACTCCGCTTCTCTCCCACAGGAGATCCTGCAGCCAGAGAGGACCCTTCCCCTGAGCTGTGGCAAGGCCACACCTGAGGCCTTGGTTCCCTGCAACTCTACCAGTGTGAACAGCGGCCGAAACAGAGCCCCAGCAGACCCAGCAGCCGACGTCGGGCCCTGTCCACTACTCCCCCGGCCCGAGGTTCCCGTGTGCCGACCCTGACGGCGACGCTGCCCTCCAGCCATTGCCGCAGTCCCGCCACCCCGGGTTCCAGTACCCTGGGTCCTCAGTCACCCCGGGAGTGCCCCAAACACCAGGGCGCGACTTACCTGTGGGCGAGACCTCTCCGAGTCTCTCCCAGACTCAACGTCAGGCCCGTCTCCTGGCTCTCTTCGGGCCGAGCCCTTAGTCCCACGACTACATGTGGGGCCCTGTCCAGGGGCGCATCACTCTGTCTTTCCTCCTTATGGAGGAATCAACCTGCGGCCCACCAGTGATAGTGAAGCGAGTGGACTTTGCCTATGTGTGTGCTTTGTAGACCCAGTTATATGTGTGCATTAGTTTATACCATGCGAGTGATTCCCTATAGTATATTCTAGTGATAAGTGACCAGGAGCCCAGAGTGTAAGACTGGACAAGCCTAATAGTAACTCTGGTCTAATTTATATCCCGAGTGGAGTCCCGCACATCCCCCAGAAAACGAAACGCCACAGTGACCAACAGAACAATAATATTATGCCAATTGTGCCATTCCCTTGTTTATTAAAACTCTCCCTCCCCAGCACACAGGCACACGAGTGAAAAACCTCAGTGGCTAACAGAAGGTAAAGATATTATTCCCATCGTGCCTTCCCCTAGTGTATTAAACCTCCACCCACCCCAGAGTCCAGGCACATTAGTTAGGGTATGTCTGGGCATCTCCAAATGTCCCGCTAGAATACCGCAGTCCCCCCTTCAGTGATCACTGCGCGGCCGACTCTACCTGAGATGGACTTCCGGTCGGCTGAGTATCCATGACACAGGTGTTAACGTAATTCATATACCAGTGCCGTCCAGTGCTATACGAGATTGGGAAATTGTAGTAAATTCATTCCTGTGTCCTGAATCATACGTGTATTTTATGTGCCATAAGTGCTGGGTAAATAATATCATACTTTCTACCAGCCTGTATAGTGACAGATTTCCAGTCAAGTAAAATCTTGTGTTAAGTTGTTAACCTTGCAGAGGACGCCCCCTTGTTTACTTACTGCCACCCTCTGACGGGCTCTCCACCCCGAGCCCGTGCCACACCAGTGTGGCGAATCTTAAAAAAAAAAAAAAAAAAATGTTAACCTATCCCCGGCCAACCCAGCCTGTAATGTATTTGTTGATGTACTATTGTCTCTGGGAAGATATTTGTGATACATGTGTGTAATAGTCACTGCCTTGTTTTTGTGTCCAGTCCTATTCCTTAGAGTTACCGACCCGGTCTAGAATAGGGACCCGCTGTAGCCTGCGTATTTGAGGACGAGAAACCGACCTGCAAATACGTAGCATAACAACTACAGTAGGCAGGGGTCACGAAGGGATAGGCAAGCCAAAGTCAGGGCCTCAAGGGAGGGGTGAGAGGAGGGGAAGGAGTGGTGGGAAAAGGGGGAAGAGGAGGCTTATCAGGAGATATCGTGGATTAGAGGTTTTGAAACGACTTGACCTAACTTCCCTTCACCTCACCCCACCTGTGCAGGCAGTTACAGCGAGACAAGGGGCAGCTTTGGCCTCACTCCCTCCTCTGAAATTAATCCCGCCAAATTTTCCCCCAACCCACTAAATGCCTATTTTTCCCCCTAAATGAAAAAGAAAACCCCCAAATTTGGGGGGAAACCCCCAAATCTGGGAACCCTGGTGAGCGAAGCATAGAGGGACACGGAAACAAAGGCTGTGATGTTGCCAGTTTTACTTTTATCTGCATTTTCTCAGGACGTTTTATTTAATAATTTAATATAGATGCACAACAGCATCTGCAATTCCTTGCAAAAATCATTAAAACATATTATTTAAATCAAATATCCGCAGCCTAATAAATTACTAGGCTGTGGATATTTAAATAATATGTTTTAATGATTTTTTGTAAGGAATTGCATATGCTACTCTTAATACGGTAAATAATGTATTTTTAATTGATTATCTTTTTATTAATAATAAGATTTTTTTAAAAAAACATTAAAATACATGATCTCTGTTGAAGCATTTTAAGAAATACTACGACCCTCCCGCCTCCCGGAGCCCAACAATCTAGCCCTCGTGACCCGCCCGAGCCTCCTGCATCCCTTGTCCAGCCATGAGGGCAGCTCCCAAGACCACGTGTCCTGTGAATTGCGCAGTGCGCAATCCACAGGACAGGTGCGCAAGGCAGGTGCACAAGCGCAAATTCATTTATGCAAGTGCAACTAAATTTGCGCTTGCGCACCTGCCTTTTCATGTGCAAAAGTGCAATATTGCACATGGTCTCGTGCGGTGCGCAATGCGCAAACGATATTCACCGAAGCGCAAGGGTGCGCAATTGAGCTTTGTGCAAGTATTTGCGCACCTGCCCAGCACTGTCTATATGGCAATGTTAATTGTGATCCTCTTTTGGACTATGTAGTGGTGAATTGCGAGTTGTCTGAGTTATGATTGTTGATGATAGTCGTTGGTGAAACGCAAAATTTATATATTTGACGTCGTATTGCCAGGCACGGTAAGGCCATAAAACCAGTATGGCGATAAATTGTTCAGATTCTTATTTGTTTTGGCTTCATTATGATTAAAGTTCCTGTATGCCTATTACCAAAATTTTAAACATCGTGTCATTTTTCTATGTATGTCGAGTGCAAACGCATTTTCGTATTCTTTAGAAGACTTAGAAGGGAAATTAATATTGCAAGTAATTAGTTAAAGTCTTAGCCAATTCCCGATACTGTGATAGAAGGTTATATATGGCAAGGAGCAGCGCAAAACCGGCAGATCGCCGCCTCTCTCTATATCGTTTATAGGTCAGTGCTGAACTCTTCCCCCCCCCTTTCTTACTCATGTAATGTAAATCCTCATATACATTAGTGAGTTAATTGATGATATTTCCCCTGATCCCTCTTGTTTTGATTAATGAGATCGCCGCCTCTCTCTGTATCTTTACAGATCGCCATTTCTCTCCACGTTATTTGCAGGTCGAGCGTTCCTGAAGCCAAATGGCTCGGGTTTAACCACTGCCTAGCGCCTGTTCACACTAAAGTAGTTCATGTAATCCAGGTGAATATCGGCTGGTCCACTTGAATATTATATCCATTTGAATACTGTGTTTAGTTTGACTATGATATTTTTCAGCCATTGTACATATTTAGCCCTAAGAGAATACTGAATTTTGATCCACTTGAATATTGATCCATTTGAATACCGTGTCTAGTTTGCATATGATTTTGGAGTATGGTGCATATTTAGCTCTTAGAGTGATAATGTTTTAGGTTTCTTCCCGAAGAGTCCGTCAGAGACCACGGGATTACTATATCCATGTGTATCAGTATCATTTGAATATTAATTTAGTTTGTGAAGAATCATATTCCTGAAGATATAGATCCTGATTATACTTTGTCTGCTTTGTTCAGTCACAGTTCGAAGAGTATATTGTCTTTCAGTTCTTAATACTTAGTAAATCTTATGTCACTTCGAGTTTGAATTTTGCTATCCTCCAAGGAGTTGTATAGACGAGATTGAGTGGCCCGCAATGGGTACTAATATCTACTTGGTCACGCCCTGTAGATACGATCACGCTACCCTATTTCCCATATTCTCTATAGATTACTGGTGTCTAATTCTTCGTCAATACGCTGGTGGCGACAAAATTTTCAGCATTACACTGGTGGCAGCAAAATTTTCGTCGTTACACTGGTGACAGCGGTGGCAGAAAATCTCCCGTATTACACAACCACAATCAAGAACACCAAAGTTATTTATATATTTTTGTAATAAACTGATTTTTTACGTTTTCATGCGATGCATGTGCATAGAAAACGAAGGTAGAAGGGACGTATATATAATAGACATTTTTTTTTTAATTAACTGAAAATACTGAGAATGAGAATATCATATTAATATCTTACGCCATATCATCAACATTATTTTTCTCACCTTCAACTCAAACCGCAAAAATTTGAAATTTTTACCCCTAAAATGGTGCTTAAAACATTGCCCGACGGAGTGATAATGAATTAGATTTTATACCTACCGACAATACTAGCGTCCTTAACCCTTTCGCTGTTACCGTTGCACTTTTGCATCCTATGCAGGGGAATGCCAGACGTTTTTGTTCACCAGGGAGAAATCTTAGCAGACAGAGGCTTCAAAAACTAACTTCAGTCACCATGTCTCCGATGCTGGTATGCCTAGCAATTTTATCTGGACCAATACTCGCCGATTTTGTTCAGCCAAAAAAAAAAAAAAAAAAAAAACAGCCTGTCAGTCAAAAGGCTGTACTCCAAAAGGCTTCATTGATAGTGCATCACCTCTTAGTGTTTTATTCTGCACATCATACCTCAATATTTTATTGTGTGTTACTGATTTATGTAGATATGAAACAAATGTACGTAACAAAGAAGGAAAATAATGTGTAGGTTGGAAAATAAATAGCTTAGCATAAGGCAGTAAGAAGTCTCCTACAACAGCAAGAATACAGCCGAAAAAGTTAAGGCGGACAAATAGTTTTCGTAGGGTCCTAGTATTCCCTCAGGACACGGCCCCTTGACTCACAGTGGTGGCACCGATGAAAAATGCGGCGAAGTCAGTCATGGAAGTGACGGTGATGGCGACTCCAGCGTGGCGTAGAGTCTGCCCCACTCTCTTCCGGAGCTCCATTTGACGCTCCTGTAAAGGAAGGTGTTTTGGTGGTGTGCATAGGGACGTGGTAAGTGTAGCTGAGGGGTACTTTTGCAGTGAGACCACAATCAGACATTCTGACGCATACTGTCTGATCGTGTAGTTTAGGATAAAAATTAGAGAAAGAACACTTATATTAGATCACATTCTGTGGAAGACATTAGATCACATTCTGTGAGACAGAATAACCATACTGTGAACTAATAAAACTATTCTTTTTTTGTGCACTTTGTACTGTGATCTACACAGCTGGATAATGTGCGTCAGAATATCATATTACAGCCTTACTGTGAACAAGCTCCTATCCTTACAAATACTAGACCTCATTAGCAGCTTATTATGACACTATTTATCCTATAGACTCGCCACCGCCAAATTGCTATGTAATATTCTTGGAGTAATTTTGCCACCTCCATTTGATAAATTGTCTGTCAGAAATAATTTCCATCAACAGTTTAAGTTATTCCATGTAAAAGTTAAGTATTTCCAAGGACAGGTTCCTTGGACCAACTGGACAGGGTGATAGAAGAATTGTCCAAGAGTTAACCCTTTCGCGCACAGTAAGTTTTATTAAGTTTCATGGCTCACTATTTTACTCCTCCGCGCGCTCCGCTGGCAACCTGCGGTACGCAAATTACATGTATTCTTGCCTCATTTTCGCCACCCAAACCTCAAAATGTTGCCCTGAAACTCACATCATCTTATTCGCCGATGTTTTCTAGCTGATAAGCCAAAAGAAAAACCAGAAAAATATGAATAAAAGTACACAAGGCCGCCGTGAATAAACAGTTTGGAACGTTGATCTCACTTCCCAACATCGTCGTTCGAGTGTTTTCCATCATAAAGAAAAATGTTATTATAAATTTTGATAGAGAATTTCATTGGCTTTCTAATGAGGTATGTCCGGTTGTGATGCGATTTGTAGTTTTCGAGAAAATAGCCAAAAACTAAAAGCCATTCTTGTAAAAAAATTAATTTTTGTTTAGGGAGGTATACTGCAGAAGTTTTCTCGCACACCTTA